>UCOH01000074.1:0-49028 GCA_900474275.1 Synergus japonicus
TATATATATATATATATATATATATATATTTGGTTAAATTCTTATTTGTTTACCGTTGAAAAATTAATTAGCAAACATTTAGAAATTTTTATATAATTTTCTTTTCTTTATTTCGAGGAACCACTGTTGACCAATTAGAAATTAAGTTGAGAGATCTGTGGCACTTGAAATAGTGTGAGAGTGAGAGAATCACACCGAGTTAGGCCACCTCTAGAGAACGGTTTTATTACTCATAAAAATCTTTCTTTATTTCACTGAAAAGCATGAATGACAACCAGTCGAACACAATTTTCTCTCTAAATTAATTTTAAATGACTTACTTTGATCAAAATAATCAAAGTAAACATATACGCGTTATGTTAATTATTTTACCAACTCTAACAGTTTTTGACAGAAGAAATAATCAAATTATATAAATATATAATGAAAAGATTTGGCATAAAAATATATTCTGTTCTCTGGTTATGATTGCTGACTTCTTAGCTGATTACCTGATCGATAATCATTATAAACACGAATTGAAATGTTTAAAGAGACTTACTGTAATGAAAAAACAGTAAATATATACGAGAAGCAGAACTAAAAATTCTAATTAAACATTTAATGATTAGAGGGTCATGTTCGAATTATATATCGTAACAAACAACACCCTTCGCTTAAATCCAACGGATGCTGTCTATTTGTTGCTAGAAACCTCTAATATCTCGTTGGTCGTTTCTAAAGACCACACACCGTCAACTACCTGAACCTATCTACGGATCGCGACCATAAAAATTAAAATGTCAACCGATAAATAAATGTCAATCGAAAATTAAGATAGGCAACGTCACACACCAGTAGCGTTTTCGACCTGGTCTACCTTAAAAGAATTTCTCTTAAATTTAGATAAGTAATTTCTTTCCCAAACATATATTTCTTCTCTCATTCCCGAAAAAAGCATGTCTTTTGAAACAACAACACGTACTTTGTACTTCCAATCAAGTTTCATCGGAACACGACTACTTATTTAATGAATTAGTTACTTAATGAGTCAAATACTAATTAATACTGTAAACCAGTGAGTGAGCAAGTATATTTTCCCCGATATTTTCTGTATAAATTTACATTTAGATATACAAAGTATATCTAAATTCTGAATAATAAATATTTTTTATTAAAACTAGGCAATCTAACTTCTTTCATTCTGACGGAGATTGCCTATGGTTTTAGTGAAAAATATTCATTGTTGAGAACGTATATAAATGATTTTTTCCTCCAGTTTTATTCAGTTTTTGCAGGTAGCCATTTGGCATTTCAGCCAAGACCCACCCGCAGGTATTTGTCCAACGGTGAGACATCGGGTGGCCAGAAAAGTTTGAAATTTATTGACGAGACTTCCCACAGCGAACTGTCCTCGCCCACCATGGGTGACCTGGACCTGAATGGTCTGACACGAAGAGCGTCACCGAAAACGACCGGTTAACATCTCTGCTTCTGTCATCGATCCTCACTTTAGTGCTTCATAATTACGCACCCGCTATAATTTATGTTCTTGCCTATATACAACCGTCCTAAGGTTCCTGTAACTCGGTGATTCGACAGCCTTCAAATATTTTCAAATCTGACGACAGGTGCTTATTTTAGTTTCTATAATTTTATTCAAAACATCGAATTCCAGAATGAAAATATGTATATATAAGTAGATGAAAATCTATAATATTGATGTTGCCTTCAACATGCTTAAAAAATTTAGGGTAAATGAATAAAACAGGATACAATTTTTATTTAACTGGCTGCTTTTGTATTATTCAAAATGAGTTGAAAAAAATTGAATCGGCAGATCCTGTCATCATATTAATTTGTTGTATTTTGTATTTTGCATATTGTAGAGTTTGTAAACTGCACCAACTATTTTCTGCCAAAGTGCAACTTTAACAGGAAACAATTGACAATACGTGCGCATCAGTGTTCGTTATTTGTCATTGTGACGTTTATGTTGTAGCTACATAAGCGACGAAAGAAAAATCCTATTGTGAACGGTCCTGAACAGAATTAGAGAGAGAGAGAGAGAGAGAGAGAGAGAGAGAGAGAGAGAGAGCGGCTGAACCAATACAGACGTCCAGAACAGTTGCTTTCCTGACATGGTCATATTTCACCTCCAGGTATCTCTCACCAAGGTATTCGTCCAAATTGGCCATAATCTGGCGGGTTGCCATGCTCGTGGCTTACGACACCCTGGTGCGACGCTACCAAGTGAACTACTGTTCGTAATTACTATACCATTTCTTTCTTCTCTCCTTCCGTTGGGCGTTCAAGTTGCATCACAAGACAGACAAATGAAAAATCACAAACACTAGAGAAAAAAATAATTGTTCCAAGTTTCCAGTTAAAGCAAACAAGCATTAATATTAATTGATTGAAAGAAATTAATATTCATCGTATGGATGAATATTAGGAGCTTTCGCAACAATCAATTAAGTCACCTGTCGACAATGAGTTACCTTGTATAATCTGTAAGTTATGCGTGTGTAAAAGACAATGTTGATAATAACTGCTTAAAGAAAAAGCTCGGCCTATATTCACCTATATTAGACACATTGCTCTGTTGGATTTAGTTGTCATGCTCGATCATCTGTATAACTACTTGATAAGCGCTCAGTTAAGTAAAGCCGGACAGGTAAAGTTACGTTGCGGTGTTTCTTAAATGTTCCATAGCTGAGTCTAGTGAGAGAGAATCCGTAGGAATTCGAATCTAAATTAAAATTTATTCATCCTGCCTTTTAATTCCGAGATAAGATTCCAAGTAACGGGTGACCGACCCAAGGAACGCGCCCATTCTCATCCCAAACGTCAAGACTGCCCGATTAATTTTTTATTTCCTGTGTTCAGTAATTATTCTAAATAGCCACAACCACTATCACTATCTCTGTCTCTATTCCTTCCTCTCTCTCCCTCTTTTTATAATTATCTATCTATCTATCTATCTATCTATCTATCTATCTATCTATATCTTATGGAAAATGATGTAATGCTGATACTAATAAGACTTATTAATATTCATAATAATAAAATGTCATAAAACGGTATTTGCATACTATATCTTGATTCTTCCCACAAGAGGTGGTATAATGAAAATATACTACAAGTGTGATTTATATATTAATTTTCGGACAGCAGGGCAATGGGGGTTCAAAAGAGAGGAAAAATTAGGACTATCAGGTTTATAAAGAAGAGGACAATGTAGGATAACATTAAGCATTGAAATTTTGTTATTTTTTATACATAAATTCCTTTAATATTTTTGTAATTATATACCATTGAACATGTTGCTTCAAAGGACTTTTACGCCTTTTAATTAGGAAAAGACTTAACATAGGAAAGACGTTAATTTGTTGAATAACGTGTACAATAAAGTGGAAAGTTTATCAGTTTTTTGGTCTATGATTCGTTTAGATTTATTTTATTCTCAAACTGTTTGAATGAGGCGCAAGGATAATAGCAGTTATGAATGTCATATATTTATATATGTATATAGAACAACAAGTAAACTCACCTCGCAACAAAATCTTTTTCAAAGACCTCCTGACTGTCGTGCAATTCCATCTGCGATTCCGAAATTGATATTGACATTCTCTTGTGCCAATCTGTAAGCCTCTCGTAATTTCCTTGAGTAGCTCTGGTTCTTTGCTACATATATTGGTTAATTTACCCCTCAATCGACGTGCCTTTTTGCAAATCAGCATTGGATCCATCACCATCTGGCTACCCAATGTCCTGAAAATTTTTGACATTATCTTATAGACGCACGGAGAAAACTGGATGATCAAACTGAATATATCTGCTTTATTTATACAATTTCTATTAATTTGGCTTTTACTTTTCTAACCGTGAGTGTCTCCTCTACGCGTAATTAGTCAAGAACTAAATTTGATTATGTAAATAATGACAATTCTATAATGTATTCCTTCGATCCTCAGCTTACATTATAATTCAAGGGAAATAAGATACATAATCATCCTCTAGGAACGACTTGACGAAGTCTGTATTACTCGTGCTGGAGTGGATTCAAAAACAAGAGGTCATGTGCACTAACTCCAGACAATCGGGACGAACATGTTCCCTTAACCGTTTACACGACGTGTGCGTCGGACAGACTCAGTCAGACTGTGAAGGATCTCGACTTCCTCTCGATCTTTCACTTGCCAATCAAGAGAGAAATAAGATTGAGTAGTTCATGTCTTAACCGTAACTAAGAATGTGTAGAGATTAATTTAAGAAACATTATTATAAGGAAATGGTACAAGATTTTGCTCGAATTTCATCATTTATTTTTGCTTACTCTAACAATGAGTTGGCCATATATAATCACCAAAAGTTTGAAAAAGTTATTCATGTGCTGTATATTAAAATACCACTTTCGAAAGAAAAGGCTTGATATGTAAAGACGTTTGGCAAAAATATGTATAGCATTTCCTAATCGTAATCGTCGTAATTAGGAGAACATGCCTAATTGTCATCAGGCTTTATTCATCAATGATTGCGATTAATCCTGACAAAACGCTCATACTAACTGTATCCACTTTTCTCCGTGGACTTACTCTGTGAAAGGATTATACAACATGCATACTATAATGCAGAGAATTAGCATCATGAGCATCATGGGCATCATTGGCATCATTGGCATCATTCGATAAGATGAATGTAAAAAGTTTGAAAAGAAGAGCTGAACGAAAAGTAGGAGCCAAGGAAGGAGGATGGAAACGTCGTCGCGAACGAAAAGCGTGGAGAGGCCGGTTAGGGCGGTCGACTTATTTATTGCCTCATTAGACGCACTCACTTCGCTCCAAGGCAGCTCCACGCTGTCTGCTTGGATAGACAGTGACGAGCGTTGCTGGCTCTTTCGGGCTGGTTTACTGTAGGGAGAGAAAAATAAGAGAGGAGAAGAGAGATTACTGGTCCGCCGAAAGGCGCGTTCCCGATCGAGCTCAGCGAAGAAGCCCGAGAGGAAGAGGAAGGTGGACAAGAAAGGACAAGGGAACTAGGAGAGGATGAGCCTCCATCGCCGAATTCTTGAGATATCTCGCACCGCTCAGCTCTGCTTCTTGTGGAATGGAAAGGGTCCACGACAACGGAAGTCAGGAACCTTGTCGTGACCAAGGACACGGAATCACGGAAGGTCGAATGACGATGGTATTACGAAAATCTCAATAATAATGTACTATAATAATATGCATGTTAGGGTAGTTCCAAGGATTCTTTCAGAATTATTTTCTATTCTGTAAATCAAATTAGATTTTGGTTCAATTGTAATAGAGTATTATGCAACAAGTGCGAAAAATAGGCAGTTTCAGACAAGTTAAAAATTTTCAGTATGAACCAGAGGCGAGCTGTAGGCGAGTTGAAGTTGAGCCGACGGCAAGTGTGCTGAAAACTTTACAAGAGTAATACTATCTAGTTTCTGCACCTGTTACTTGATTCATACACTTGACATTCTGATAATTAAAAGATATCGATTCCAATTTGTACGTTTTGATCAAAGGCCTTTCAGCATCGAGTAACGACATCAGAAACTTGAAGTATAAGACAAGAGTATAAATATAAGCAATAGTTTTTTTACGAAATTTATTATATCTACGTGAAATATATTGTACTTGTATAGAAAATCATATCTTATACTGCATTTTTGGCATGATAATGCAGCAGTCTGAAAAGTGAAGCTATGCAGCTATGGTATAAAGTTATGTAAACCAAGTGTACGGCGACCCCACCTTCACGCAGCCGTCGTTAACCAATTTTCTGATACGCGTGTCATTGCCCACGCAGTGTTCCATTGTTATGCGCTGGTTTGATGCCACGTTTGGACCTCAACATGATTGACTGCTCCCGTTACCACGTACGCCACCTTTCCGTGAATAATCAAGTACTGTTACGGATATATTTTCATGTTTTACAAGTGGCTGCGCCAATATGAAACGATAAACTCTCTAAATGGAAATTACTGCTTCTATTCAGACAAAGAAATAATAATAGTAATAATAATAATAATAATAATAATGAAAAAATGAACCATAGCATTGCAGTAAAACCTATATTGTAATCATTTCATTAAGCATCACTTATTACAGAATTTTTTGCCATGAATGCGTGTATTGCTTCATAAGAAATGCCATCAAAGTCTTCTGGGCTTAAAATATAGTCCTCGAAACATATTTTTCCCTGATGCAAGCGCATCACATTCACGTATATGTGAATGTGAGAATCTTAGCAAAGAATTGAATGTAAACGCATTCTAAAGTTCTCTCGTAATTATACAATTATACTTCTTATTCCCGGTGAGGAATGAGAATCTCGATGAGAATCCTATGATTCAGAATTATTCGCTCTTCCCTTGTATCAATGGAGACGAGCTGAGCAGACGAAGAATGGTAGCGGAGAGGACCTGTCGACTTACAAATTATACCCGCTCAACGAGATTTACGGAGGAGCAAGACTATTGTCTGTCCTCGTTTACTTCTTTACTTTTCTCTTCTTTCACGCTACCTTTCTCGTTCTATTCTTCTTAGTTTCTACTCCGAGTTTCCTTCTCCTCTAACCTTATATCTCACGGTCCACTTCAATCTCATTCTACTTCTCCCTTCAATCCCTTTAGTTCCAATGGTCCCAAGTCGAGACTACGAGGGAGAAGTTGGATGCTGCTGCAGTATTCTCGTGAAAAAAGCTGAGAATGTCGACCGACGAAACAGAATCCGGTTGAGTGGTCCACGGGTAATCGCTCGATTCTTGTCTCTATATCTACGTCAAGATTCGCGAGAGAAACGATGCTGCGATGCACTCTTTGTGATGTACGTTTCTGATTGTAAACTACACAAAGTCACAAGACTCTTACATATACGGACACAGAATGAAAATCCTTACTTTTACGTATTAGCGAATAGATAAAAAAAATGCATTCGACTTTACTATAATAAATATAAGAGGATTACTAAACTGAAAGCACAATTCAACTGCTCGTGTGGAAAAATTTCATGGCAGTCAGTCTAAAATGCGACCAATTTCCAAGAAACTCACCATGAGTTTGTTGAAACATAAATATATATATATATATATATATATAGATATTTATATATATTATATGTATAATTTCATTATTGGTTCAAGCATGAAAATTAAATTTATTAAATCGTTGTTCCGTTTTTTTGAATCTAAAAGTGAAAGGATATACGCCCCAGATCTTGTAGTAATTTCAATGGAAAATTAGTAATAATGTTACTTCACCGTACGTAAACATTTGCATACTAAACGAGAATACATACTCGATATTATCAAGAAATTTACAACGTAATGAGATAGTATACTTGTTTAGATCCAACGAACGAGCCTTGCTCATCGTCTAGTTAAGAAATATACGAAACACCAAACTTATATGTTTTCATTTTAATGTAATAAGAATTTAAAAGCAACTAGGTTTCATAAATTAATTATCGAAAATGTGTTAGAAAATAAATAACGATGTGTTTCTTACATGGTCCAACTTTAAACTTTTAAAACACTTTACCAATTTAATTAAGAGAAAGAAATGTTTTATTCGACCACTGGTACGTGTTCAGAAACTTTTATGGAACTGACGAATACTGTATAGACCTTATAGTTATTCATACTTTTGCATTGGTATATGGTCGATTTACAAATAATATCTGAATGAATTTTCGGATTTCAAGGGAGTTGTGTCTAAAACTAAGGCCCTTCTGATTTTCATTTCTGAAAGCATTGATTCCTTAAGCAGGAAAGCACAAGTGAACATTTCTTCACGAGATATAATATATGCATTACAATTGAAAGTAATTTCAATTAATTAATATCTTGTATGATAAGAAGAATATGTAATGAAATTGTGGTGTTTGTGGTAAATGTTTCGTTCTCCGTTCTCATTGCAGCCAATTTGAAAGCCAATGTTGAAAGTCGTAAGAAGAAGATATTAGAAAAGCCATTAAACATATAAGATATCAATGCTGAGTAATAAAAGAAGTTTACTCACCAGAAAGAGCTAGTTATGGGGGTGACGAAGAGAAGACAGATCGACACTAGAACGGGGCGCATCTCCATCCCCTCCCGTCCTTTACCAGCAATTGAAAATGTTTTACGTCCTCAATCTTCCCTTTGACTTTTCTCTTTAATATATGTAATAAGTTTTCTTTTCTGTATACAGTCAATGCATTGACGGACAATATACTTGAAAAGTAAAGTCTAGAAAATTCCTTTCAGCAACATATACCGTTACCGATTTAAAAACATTGGCCTGATTCAGCCTTTAAGTATAAAAAAGTTCTTCATGCCTGTATTGAATAAGCTAGTTCTTTTGCTAAGTACATCTATTTTTAGCAGCACTCGACAATTAATTCTTTTGATAAATGGTATTAATTTAATGAAACTTGTCCGTTTCCGAAGCAAGTTTTTAGTTTAATGCCTTCCTGTCTGTAACTTTCTCGACTGAAATCTCCATAAATGTAGAAACAGAATGTGAAAAAATTCATGTTCTCCATGAATCTTAGAAAGCAATTTCCCAATCCCTTTCTGCATAGTAATTTGCTGAGATATTTCTCGGACTTTTCCAATGGTTTCTTCTATTTATTTCTAATAATTTATTCCCTCTCCACTCTAGTTGTCGCATTAGTGTCACGCAAAAGGGTGTAAATTGTAAAAATTGAAATAGTGCGCTCCGTATATTTTTCCCCACTTCTACTCTCCTCCACGCTTTTGTCTTCTCTGTTTCTTCACATGTCTTCTTCTTCCTCTCTTGACTCTTCTCCCCTCTACTTAAAAATTTTTAATTATTCTCCAGCAATGCAGTAGTAAGACACGTTGACTCAAATCAAGGGTGAAGCTGAAGTCGTTTTCCGATGAGTAAAAACGCGACACGACAATGTACCACCACGAACTTTAAGAAGAAGCTGTACCCCCACCCCTTGTGAAGAGAATTCTTCTCGAAGGAGGGAATCCCCACCAACACTGCATCACCTCTACTAGTACCTCTACCTCACGCACTCACTGATTTGAATTTTCTGACTGTGATTCAGAAAAAACTGTCAGTCTCTAAATTCGCAATTCGTCAATAACAAACGAAAAAATTGGACATTTTTTTAAATTTTACTGTCCTTGACAGGATAATCAACTTACTATCAATTTGAGTAAGGAAAATGGGAAACTTGATGAAAAGCGAACACTGGACATGGATTGGTAGCTCTTGAGGAAGATAGTAAAAACGTGGTAGGAGAATAAAAGGGCGGAAAGGAACGTGACTTTAATGAGTCTAAAGGCTCAGATTACCAGGTACCAACGGAAGGGGAATCGGACGATCGGTCCTGCGATCCCAGACGACGTAGGCTGTGAGAGCCGAGAGCCGAAAGACTACAGTCGGACCTCGACTAGGCAGGTGAGCGCCACCCGGCGGCAAGCTATCACACCAAACCCCTCTTTTCCTCTTTCTTCTTTTTTCTTTTCTCCGCACCACTTCGGCCTGCTGCTGCTGCTGCTGCTGCTGCTGTTGCTGCTGTTGCTGCTGTTGCTGCTGTTGCTACTACTGATGTTGCTGTTGCTATTGCTGTTGTTGTTGCTGTTGCTGCACAGTGCACTTACCACGCTTACCATCCTTACAGCATTCTTTAAAGTGCACCTTGTGTGCACGAAATCAAGGGTCATTTTTTGAGCTTATTTTTATGAAAATTGTTTAATATAATGTAATTTGGTCTATTGTAATTAATTATAATGTAATTCAAGTAATTGAAGTAATTTTTTAACAATTTTTTAGATGCGAATCCGAAGTGCGACAGATGTCATAGACTCACAGTTGAATTTTAATAGAATTGTGGAATTTTAATCAATCAAAAAATTCTTTTACTTGTACCGGTGGAAGTTTCACTTACAATAAATATTCTATAAAGAAAAATTGTCACACACTGACACGACTTCCAGTTCACATCTTCTTTTAATTATAGTTAAGAATGCACGATAAATTTCATCAAATTATTGAATCCATTCAAGTTTCTCACACGTATTTCTTTAGCTGCAATATTGTTTCACAAGTTCAAAAGTCAATTGCGGAATCTTCTAAGTTTGGAATGTCCTGTCAAGTGAGTCATGCACAGTCATGCATGATGCATCTTTACTACTAGCCTTGATTAAAATAACCGGTACTGACCAAAGCAGTGAAATAAATCTATTTCAAGAAACATAACTGCGGTACTGAGCCAGTTTTTATAACAGCTTCTTGTTTTATTTCCATTATACAATATATACATAACACCTCATATATGTATATAGTGTTTTAATATTTTCATTGCATTTCTCCATCTATTTAATTGTTCACCTTTCCAATTTTTCTATACACTTTATTGCAAAGATAAATTCTGTAAATGAAATACCAATGGTTTTCTTAAATAAACATTAAAATCATCAATTTTTTAAAGAGGATACATGATATATTACAATAAAAAACAAACATTGCAGTAATAAAGCAGTAATAAGTTTTCTTTTCTATTAGTAAGACCAATATAAAAAAATAAGCGTTATTTTAACACGGATTTCGATGTCAGGCGTTAGCCTGCAATTTGCATATGTGTATAGTGTATGGTGTAGGTAAACTGTACAGTGATACAAGCTAAATGATCCCACTTCATATTTAAGTTTACAGATATGATAAAATCTCTTTCTCCAAATATTGAATCCACATTCAAGTAAAAATACTCACTCATCAGTTGAATGACTGGGACGTATATGTCTGATGATGTTAATGGAGGAAGCGTGTTCCCCGAGCCATCGAGAAGGCGTTAGAACAATACCACCACCGTCCCCAACCGTCATTTAGATATTAGCCTAACCTTCAATTTAGAGTGAGGTCTGTGGGTCGTCCCCCCATTTAAATGCCATTATATATTTCACTTGAACACCAGGCATCGTGTGAATTATGAATTCTTGAGAACCTGTTCCACTTCCAACCTGTCGCTTCATTTTGAGAAGAGAACAAAAAATAAAAGGTTACAAATATTTAAAGAAATATTGTTTAAAGTCGAAAGACTGCTTATATAAGTAGTTAATACACCGAGTGAACAATTTGATCGTTTTTTTAATTATACAGCTTTAATCGACCCTATATACATAATTACATACATGAATTTATATACACGTATCAATCGTGCATATCAATGCACATAAATGGAACAGTTATATGTCATAACTGTATCCCCTGTAGTTCGAAGCAAAATGTCACATCTCTTATACATATTGCAAGTTATATATTTAATATGTGCGTCTGTGTGTGTAGAATTTTTCAACTTTACTCGAGCTCGCTACACTGCACTAACAAATATATACAATACATCACTCCGAGCACGAAGACAGAAACGTAACGATCGTGAAAATGTATATATGCAATATATATGCACTGAGCATATGAACATTCTTGCCGTTTAAATTATATGCAAAAACGTCAAGATTTATATGTATGCATACCAGAAGTTTCATTCCAAAGACAGAAAGTACTATTCTGATTAATGGCTCGGTAATTCAAATTGAAAAGTGGTGACAAACGCAGATCGAATCCACTATTTCATGCAGACACATCAAGTCGTTTAATTTATGACCCAATAATATATTGATATTCATAGTATAATTTATTCTTTGTATACATAAATACATTGATCACCTTAATTTTTTAGCATTTTTAAATTTATATATGTATATATATATATATATATAATAATTGTTTGCCGTCCAAGAAGGAGTTTTTCACTCGCTTCGAGTCGATTTCGACTTTATGCTTGTACAGGAATATTTTTCTGTTCTCTATATTTAACTATTCCAGGATTTTTAAAAATTAAGCAAAATTGTCACATTATTCATGGCAAACGATCTTTTTTCAGGAATCGTCTCACATACCACTAGGCATTCTTTAGGTTCTTTAAAACGTGTCTAAAGGCCATTGAAAAAGGGACTGAGTCTCATCGGCGTTATAATTTGAGGTGGTTTCAGGGAGGTCCAGCCTGGGGCTGAGCGAAGCGAGTTCAATGAAGTCATCAGCTAGCCGGGACGTACCAGTCTGTTATTATGGTATGGTACCGCGGCACCAGTTCGCTCCTTCCTTTCTTCTTTCTTCCTTCCTTCCACTTTAATACCATAACCATGAAGTGGGCATGTATGGTTCCACTCATAAACAATATTTCAAGAAATATTAAGAGGTTCACAAAAATTATTTATTTACTTAAATTATAAAATTGTCTTGATTTTTCCGTTATATCATAATTTGGAACGAATACAGAAAAACTGTGTCTCAATAAGGCAGAGTTAAGTCCCAAGAAGATCTCTCAGGATCTAGCCGGGATCATAATTAGGGTTCACACTCAAGTCTCACCTGCTACCAAATCAATGTATTCCTCGATGAATTCCTTCTTTCATACTACACGCACCTCAGCTCGCATCATCTCGTATCTCTACAGTTTATATATTACTCTTTACTTTGTAATCCTCCTCCTCTCTTGTCTTTCCAGTTGGAGAAATCGAGTGAAAGTCAAGTTTTCTGTTTGTCTGAATTTACATTTATATAAAACGAGATCATGCAGCATATCCTAACTGTGAGGGCCCCCAACATAGCATTCGTGTAGATATTAGGGCGATTGTCGTTCCTGATTTGGTATGGTTCTGAAATAAGTCCCCTGCGGGCTAATACAGACTGTACCGAACCTGGTCAAAGCCGACACGAAGATAGTCTCAACCGAGGTCTCAACGAATGTGAAGCCCACCCTCTGATTCTTCTTCTCTGTCCACCTTGGTTCCCTGACTGACGCCTCAAGTGCCCTAATCTTCGAGTTCTTGGTCGTTTTCTTCAATTTTTTCGTTCCGTCTTCTGGTACTCTTCATTTTCTCTTCGTCTTAACTTCATATGCATCCATTAGTCTCAACTTTTGCACTGGACATGTTTGAATAATTACTGCACAAATATTGCACAACGTGAAGTTATATACAACACGTGTTATAAGTTATAAAGTGACTTAGTAATTTAGTTTATTAATCGAATGAATCAATTTTGTTTGATCCCATGTGGGGAATAATATATGCACACATATAGAGTTCTCTGTACATGTTTGCTTAATCTCTACTTATTGCAGTTTCAGAATTATACACATACATTATAGTTGTAACAATCTCAACTTTTTTTCAAGAAATGATTGAGTGTAAGAGAGGAAAATAAAGAGGAAACGCAGAGATGATGAAAAGAAAAACGACAGAATTGTCAGGAAGGATTGGAGGAATAATGGACACGAAGAGAAGGACGAGAGTGCTCCTTCCGCGCGCATCGAGCTGATACGCTGAGGAGGTCCTGAGGTCTGTATCATCTTCTGGCTGACCGGGACGGTCGGCATCGTGTGAAGTCCGGCTGAGCTGAACCATTATATCCCCCTCAGCTGCCTTCAAGGTATATACCATCCGCAGGCACCACCACCATCACCAACGATATAAAGAGGAGAGAGCAAGGGAGAGGAAAGATCAGAGCTCTGGCTTTTTCTTTCTCTCTTAACTGTTCGATTTACCATCTCTTTCTTACGTTCGTTCATACCAGCGAGACAGTGAGCAACCACAGAGAGGGAGGGAAATGCGTGCTGGATTGCAAGCCGAGGTGTCGGGGCCCACATTAAGGGGGCGGTACGCCTGGAAGGAGCCCCGAATTATGACGTCACGGACCGCACACGTTGCGATCAGGTGAGCCGAATACAAAATGGATTGTTAATTACGAAACCGCCTCCCCGGTGGCCAGGCTTGCCTCTTCTCACCCTCTCTTACATCTGCGATATCCAACTATTTCCTAATTTCCCATCCGCCGGTTGAATATTTCACATTTCCAATCTCCGTTACTTCCAATTGTTTAGTACATTTTTTTATCGAGTGAATACTAAAGGAGAATTACAAGAAATAAGTATCTTTATATATTTTATTATGGATTAACACCGTGATATTATAATATTAACTTATGTACCTTTAAAAAGACGAGTTCAATGATATATTTTTACTTGGAATATTATCACAAAATTGCAAAATTAGCGGTTGAAATCTCAAATCTTCGATAGTAGAAGATACATGGCTTTCAAAAAGAATGAGACGTATATATTCAGAGCTTTAGAGACTTTGGTAGCATTTAACGTGCCAAAGATGGAGGAAGATTATCTGCAAATGCGTGCAAAAGAGTGAAGCGGATGCAAGAAAGTAGCAAGATAAAAGGGAAGAAGAACAAGTGATGGGGAAACATATTATATGCAGCAAAAGAACCGGAAGGATCAGTTTCATTCACGAAATCCTTTATTCCTATGGAATCTAGGAAAATTAGTTGAATTGGTTCCCACCGGAGGAGACAAAGCGAAACATCTACACTGTTATGTGTATCCTGCTATTCTTTGAATATATCCTCTCACAGTCAGAGATTTCATTGATTTTACTGTCTACTTTGTTGGAAATATTACCTACTTCATTTTTAATTGCACTGGACTGTGGTTTTATGCTTTCTTAAGGCTGTGATGTAATGGTGCAACAACTTGTGTAAACGTACTCAAATCCTGTTGACAATTTCTTGAGTGAGAAGAAAGAAGGGTTGTAGAAAAGTAGTATTTTAGGTCACAACACGATATACATAAATATAATGATAATGATAGCTAGGATTTGTTTAATTGTGAGAACCCTCTTCTCAAACCTACTGATTATTAGATACTTACTGAATATTTCTACAGATTTAAACCGTTTTTCACAGATTTCACACCCTCAATTCCATCAGTCTTAATCTGAATCAGTTCAAGTTTCGCTGTTCCAATCAACCTTTGAACTTTGGCCCTTAACGTTTAGAACTAAGAAAAACAGGCCGTAAAATCCTTCCTTAATGTAATTGCTTGCTGCTGTCTACTTGGATTGCTTTATTAACATTTTTGTACGAATAGATTAGAGTTACACTTTCTCATTCCGGGGGTCGATTACGTAACTTTCTCACTTCATTTCCATTCGATGGAATAATTTCCATTCCATTCCATTCCATTCCGGTAATAATTTCCACCTCGTATTATACCGTCGCGTCGCGTCGCTGTCTCCATCACCGCATGTGGGACTGAAAATTTCTGACCTCAGCTGTAAAGGATCCAAATTTCGGATGTTATAATTTCCGTAATTTCATGTATTCTCACATGCGAGTTTAAATTATTATTGATTGTGAATTTCGCAATTTTTCCTTAAATTTAAGTGCAAAACAATTCTGAACAAGGCTACAAATCCGTTGAATGGGGTTTCATAATTCTATACGTCTCTATGCGTATATAAATAATATAAACAATTTTTGCGAGTAACCACAGCCAACTGGCCCTTTTTCTTGTGGATTCAACGAAAACCCAGAGGCATCAACTGCTGCTATACTAACGAGGAACTGCAATAAAAGGTGTAATCAGTTTACTGCTTCTCAAAGCTGGTTTTTACCTTTTCCCTGCCAACCCTCTATAAGTTGCACTGTTTTCGCGTACCCCAACTCGTCACTGACGATAATTATTCTTAATGGTCACGAAGGCAGTCAGTAAATTTGTCCAAACAACCCCTCAGGCATTCTTCCGTAGTAAGTATACGTGAATTAATTATAAATTCGCATTCGATGTCCATAACGAGTCGACATGGGCGGGAGTACAAAGTCCACCAAGCACAAATGAGTATTTATGAGCACGATGTGGCTCTATATTATGGCTAATTTTCTCAGAGGATCGATTAGCTCTATAATCGTGACGTATATATGTACAAAACATTAAATGGCCACCAAACAGATCACCAAAAATTTGAGGAACTCGCGACAATCGTTTTGAACATAGGTGTTCTTCTGTAGAAATTAATGCATCACCATTCCTGTTACTCAAAATAAGTAACGATAAGAATAACATAATTTAAAGTAACGCGTTAGTCCCAAACTCTCCTTGTTCGTTAATTTAGCTTTATTTTCATGAATATTTTCATGTCACTGATTTGTGAAATAATATTATGTACTGCAAAAATTGTGTGACTACATATACATAGCAAATTCCGAAGATGAGTGATGTTCGATTTGTTACTAAATACAATGACGCGCCCTGGCACCGATAAAAGAAGTGTTAATTGCGTTATTATAAGCTAGTATCGCTTCAATGCGGTACTGCAGATAGCGATGTTATCGCGACCCAGCGACCATTGTACGATTATTAAATACGATGATGCGGCTTTATCAAGACGTCGATCCCAAATCGAAGAGATCCCAGATCGAAGATCTTCGAAAGCGATCGAAAGATCGGAAGACGCGGCCGTCTTGCTCTCTTGCTCGTGCGGTAGGTCCAAGATGTGATTGGATAACCCGTCTGCTCGCAGCGTAGACCGATCAAGTAAGTAAACTTTGCTTGCTTGCGATGTGCATATAAGCGGGAATCTTCCGTGAACCTGTTCAAATTTTACGGAATTGAAACTCTCCCTATAATTGATTTTGAACTAAAAATTTGTGCTTATGTGTAAGGTATATATAAAACTAGACAATTTGGCTCCTATAACATAATTCTGATACGAAGTATATAATTGATTCATATATCAACCGGGGTTACATAAACAGACATTTCTTAGCAGAAAATAAAAGTATAAACATTTCGATGATGTACAATTTACGGGTTAATTTTTGGTCTCTTAAATTTCTATACACTCAGCGCATCTTCAAAATCCGGTCGCGGTTAATTGCGATCGTTTACGGCCGATAAATCAAGCCACATTTCTTTTTTCTCTCTTCATTCGTGAAACAACACTAACTGTGATCGGTGATACCGGTAGTAAAACGATCGTTAATCGCATGATAAAGAAGCCGACGTTGGAAAGACTACGGTTCAATCCTCTAGTGTTGCTAAAACTTTCTTGGATTTATTAAATTATTTATGCCTTAAAAGTATGGAAGAATGTTAAGTGCCAGCGTAAAAATACAACTTAAAACATGTAGTGCGTGAGAATTGTCGCCCGCGGATAATTCTCTAGAATTTACATCTTCAATTCTGTGTATCTTCTCTCTAAATAAAAAATTGCATCGAGTGAGATCTCACTAATACTCGAGGGACGTTTCACTTCTTGAAAGAGCGTGAAAATTTCACTCGAAGGAAAGAGAAGCTGAGGTTTCACTCGAAGATATTTAGAGAGTTTGTTATAATTTCTTCCTTATACAGATATTTGGTAGAGAAAAATTCAATAATTGTAGGGAAACCAGAAATCTTTTACAGTGCATCTTTCTAACATAATACTGCAAATTTGACTAGAAATACTTTTCTATCGCCATATCTTTCAAGTACTTGTAATATGTCCATACAAATACATTTGCATTAGGTTCTAATAATATAGTTGCACAAACTTGGAGGCACTGACTGAATGATTATTTAATAGAGAGAGAAAGAGAGGCGAGATGGTCAGCCTCTAACCCTATGGTACTTGCTCGGAGTGTGAGATCCGACAGCTTCGGAGGTGGCAATGAGCCTGGGTCCCGCCTGCCGCCACACCCACATGCATATATCTTATTTTTCCTTGTTATTTATTCGTATTGCCGTTGGTCAAAGGAACTCTTCGAATCCTTAGCTTCGTTACCATAATAGGATCGAGCATGGTGGCCCACCGACATGAGGCAATATTTAAATTTTTTATACCAATCAGAAAATTATTCCCTTGGAGTATAAAAAGAATGATTTTTTTTTTCAGATAACTGAACATCAATTTTTAAATTACTAATATACCTGTGTATTATATACATATATATACATAACACGTACTGAAGGAATGCGTAGTATCCGAGGTATTATCCTTGTATGGAAGTATAAGTCTATAAAAAAACTAATTTCCCATACTTTCTTGCAATATCCATGAATAAAAGGTACAATAAAATCTTCTTAGTTTGTTAAGTCAAGAAAACTGAAAATTTGAGTGATGTTTCTATAAAATATATGAATGATTGATATGGATCTGCAGAGACGTATCTATATAATATGTACCTTTCAGGAATCATCGCGTGCACTCTATATATACACTGTATACATGATATATATGTATATATATATATATATATATATACATACACGACATTCGACAAGCAGGATGAACGAAAAAGCATCTATACATTCAGTGGACGATGGCTTGTCAAGATGAACGGTACGAAATAAAAACAACAATAACAAGACGCTACACAACAGGCGGAACATCTATGATCCTCAAAAGCAGATTACTCAGGGTACTTTTAGCGAGCAAATCGATTACGCTCGGACGCATCTCAACAAGTGGCTTTTACGGGCCAAGCCGATCACCTATCGAAGATCCATGTTCGATCGAGCGATCAAGCATCTTCTTGTGAAACGGATATCTCTTACAACATTGTTCCTTAAACAATGAGGTGAAAAGACCGTAAGCATAGGAAGAAAGAAAAAAAAAGTAGCTAAAGGGAGAATGTGAGCGAGGGGATGCAAGGTATATAGAGCTTGCACGCACGAAGATCCGTTCCGAGTAAACAATTCACCATTGGGTACGCATGTTCGCGACGAGGGTATAAGCGCGATTGACAAGCATTTACCAACGCGACACGATGCGAAGTGGCATGTCCTTAATGACCAGCTTCCTGCTTTAAGATGTTTTACTTTCTTTCTTATACTAGTAATAAAATTCTCCGACAGTAGATGGATGTTTTATCAGTTTCGTCTAAATATCTCAATTGGAATTGGCGAAACCATTTTACATTCCTGTTTTGACACTGATTCTATTCAGACTCAATAATGGTCTCATTCAATTAATAAATTAATAATAATAGTAGTACTAATAAAATATAGATATATAATAATAACGGAAACCAAAAGTTTCTCACGGTAAAATCACTGCGCCGTCTTCAGACATAAATTGTTTAAGGACAATATAATCAGGACCATTATACTAGAGTAATAAACGCCCACTCGCTGCACTCTATGTAAGAGAACACGTACAGTCTTTTTTGCTAAGGACTTCCACAGTCGACAGACTCGGTCTTTCCCATTCTGCTTCGATTCCGGCTCATTCACGCTATAAAGAGCCTAGGATGATCTCTAATTGTTTGTTTTCGGATGTGCTTATATTGAAATGGGCATCTATGTGGGATATTCGTATTTGAAAAGATGAGGGCGTGCCTGCGACATCTGTGTTTTTGGGGGCCGTGCAGAACCCTTTTCTACCGGTGCAACACATAATAGCTAATGATGGGGTCGCTGCACATTAAGACTAAATTCGTCGACGATGACACGTGTCAAAGAGCTGCAATAGAGGCTCTTGGACAGTATTCTCTCTGTATGCCTATTAGAATCTGCTTTTAGATTTTTCATGGTCTACTGTGGACTCGCACAAAATTCAGTGAAAACTCATCTTTGATGCAGTTTATTCACTTAATTGCCAATCACACTAATAGAACTGATTTCACTGAGAAAACTAGATATTTTAGAGATAATATTTCTATATAGTGACAAATAGACAGGTGAATGGAGTAGATATTCGGACGATTAAGGTGCGAGTAATAAAGAAATTCGACCTCCCCCCGTATTCGAATATGCAAATTGATATATCCACTTCTCAATGGCCTATGGCGTGACTGACTGCTTATTCAGTTCTCCCTCTCACTGCTCTTTTTTTCATTCATATCTTGTTTAATTCTAATATGCCAATTCAATTTATACATTGATTTATAGATTTATGCACGAATAGATCGATTTGTATTTATAATAGGCAAGCCGTCTTTATCAGCCACAACCAGGAAGAATATATTTATGACAAACAGACTTGTGAATCTAATATGATAAATAATTACTTGAACATAAAGGATTAAATTTAAGAATTATTTGTGAATCTTATACAATAAATCTCATCAATGCCATTACAACGTCAAATATTTGGCTTTAGTATTTTATTAGTTAGTCCAATTAACAAATTTTGTTTTAATTTTTTAATTTGTTCATAGAGGGATTAATGAGAATTTTAAAGCCCCTCTCCTAAAATTTTATCCATGCACCAGGAATTACATTTAGTAAAGCATTTCACATATTGTGGAAGAGTTCCCTGATCCATTTTTCAATAATAAACACGAGTTAACACACAGAGCTTTTGCACTGAGAAAAATGTTTGGCACAACCAAACAATTTTTGTTGTTTCTATAGCAACCAAAAATTTTGTTGTCCGTACCAGACATTTTTCTCAGTGTAAAGCGCCTGCCTGTGGTGATATTAAGCCTAAAAGTTAGCCAAATTCGTATTCTTTAGTTAATGGATCTTAATTATTTAAAACGAGAAATAAGATTTAATCCATATATTATATAATTGAAGAGACAATCACATTAAAAACTATGTAATCTTTAAAAAAAAGGCGCCGACGGAGAAATGCTGCACCGCCGCATTGAACTAAAAGGCTCGATCCATCCAACTGTTTAATTAATTTGGTTTATATAACATATCACCACCTCATAAATGGCATTTTGCATTTCTGAAAGCTTGACAGACTGTGTATAAAGATCAATTAAATCAATCACATCCAATCGAATGTTTTCAAGAATTTCATTATATGATTTTCACTATATGATAAAACTTAATTCCTAATTTGACATCAACAATTCTTAATGTTCTTCTTGGTGGAAATAGGGCACTATAATAAATAACAAAATGAAGCTGTATAAGAGCATCAGATGTGTAAGGAGTCAGCTATAAGAAAAGAAAGACCAGATCAAGAGGAGATTAAGTGGGACGAAAGGCAAGAGAAGGAAAGAGAGATCAGCTTCAATTATGCAGATTGAGTTTCTTAGAGGGTTGTAAATGGAGGGGGGTTGCTCCTCCCACTTGTCCCTCACGTGATTGTAGACTGCCTTCTTTGGTTCAAAGGGTTTCATCCCCGCAAGGAGAACATTTTTCAGAACAGGCACGTAAAAGCTTTCAGAATAAGATAATAAGTATACACGTTTAGAGCGAGGTTTTTAGAGATCGCAAGCTATGAGCTCGACTTTTTTTCAAGAAATTCATCAAACTTGGATAGTTCACTACTAAGTAGGTAAAAAGTGAGTTCCAGTTCCACTTCTATGTTTGATAACATTTAATTGGTAATATTCAGAACATTTTTAAGAATTAAATGAAGAAATTGTCCACATGGACAATTTTTTTGGGTCCACTACGATCTGCATTGAAAACAGAAGAGCTAGGGAGGGAATAGACGTAACTAGATGTCCATGTGCGTAACTAAACTTATATGTTCACGACTTTTTATCTGAACAATCCACCTTGTATCCCTGAACATGTCGCTCAAATAATAAGCGACCTTGATTATATTAATGGCACTCGAATCCACTTCTCCCTTTGCTTTATTTGCTTCTGATGCAAAAAATATTCATATTTTCATTAAATCTAAGAACAAATTCCACGTGAACAAAGAAACCAGGGAGGGACTTTGTTAGAAGTTCATGAGGGGAGTAAAAACATGATAGAAATAAGTATCCAAGTGGTATAAGGAAGCTTCTTATATATCCTCACAGAAAAGTGACGAAAGAAA
Source organism: Synergus japonicus (assembly GCA_900474275.1). Lineage (NCBI taxonomy): Eukaryota > Metazoa > Arthropoda > Insecta > Hymenoptera > Cynipidae > Synergus > Synergus japonicus. Next base: position 21,574 of record UCOH01000074.1, read on the forward strand.
AAGAGGAAGGCAGAAATCTAGAAAAGTCATGGAAGTAAATAGAAGCTATCTTCTCAGTTTTCAGCATTCTACATCCCCAGACAGGATTCGGCACGCTCAAGCATTCAGTTTGCTGGGAACGTAGTAGTGTGATGATGCGATGATGGTGGTGATGGTGGAGGTGGTAACAGTGTTTATGGTGGTGGTGATGGTTGAGATGATGAACCTGGCGGTGTTGGTGATGATGATGATGATGAAGATGATGATGATGATGATGATGATGATGATGATGATGATGATGATGATGATGAAGATGGTAGTGGTGGTGCTGGTGGTGGTGGTGGTGGTTGCAGAAGTGGTGGTCGAACGATTGTGCTTGTAGTGGGGGTTGGTTCCTTGAAGCATTCGCTCCCTATCTCTCCTTTCTCTCCCTATAGGAGGTGGTGAGGAGGGCCCCCGTAGTGCGCACTGCGCACCGAGTTCATCATAGAACAATTTCTCTGACAGCTCGTCGCTGTGGGTAACAGTGCAATCAGACGCTGTTCATCTCTCAGCACATCGAGGGTAATGTAACTAACGGAAGGTGACGGGGATGGCGACAGCCGTGGCGACCATGACAAGACGAGGACGAGGACGATGACGGGAAGAGCATCTTTTATTGAATATTCAATCGACAATTTGTTGTTGTTGGTTGTTCAACAACTCGCCTACTGTCGCACGGATTAATATCTCCACGTAGACTTGATTATTGATTTAAACTGTCACGCCTAGTTTGACACCGTTGACATTTTGCCGTTTACAATCGTCTATTGACTAATGGAGAGAGAGAGAGAAACTGCTGAAGAGGTTCACAAAGATTCCGAAAGTACCTGAGGAGGCGGAGTAGAAGAAGCGTTGGAGGAGAAGGCAGAAGGCGGAGGTAGAGGAAGAAGAGTAGGAGTAGGAGGACCCTGAGGGCGACTTTTATTTTATTTGAGTCTGACACTTGGACGGGAACGCGCACACACCGGAAGTACGAAGGAAGGTATCTTGATACACCCTACCCAACTTCCTACCGAATAACTCGAACGACCGACCAACTGGCCTGAATCAAGAGGACACCCGTCCTGAAAAAACGGGTTTCAAAGTTGGGGTGTTTAATATCTCCAGAAAAGAATGTTGCTCCAAGTCTTTGAAGCAGAACCGAGAACGGAAATTCCTCATTACAATGGAAATTTTGATCCAGCATTTCAATCATCATTCAACCCTCAATTATTATCCAGTGTGCAATTCGTTTTAAATACCTTTGTTATAATCAAGACCTTTGCTATATTCCCTTGGTAACCAGAGCAAGTAAATGCTTCTTTCCGAAAAGATGAAACGGGGTAATCCTTTCAATGGCTGATTACAAGTGAAACGATGAAAAAATTGTTGATGAAGAATTATTAATCAAGTAACGGTGTGATTGGTGAAATGCGTGTCAGTGTCAACTATACGAATACGGGTTTAAGGATTTTAATGGTTTATATACGTTACGTGATTTGATCGTGACATCTCATTCGCAAGTAATAATTTATTTGAATAGTGTTGTGCATTTTCGTCAACCATATATATATGTATACCAAAGGGTAAACTTCTTATTTATTGTACATTAATATTAGAAACAACCGAGTTCAAGTTATGAAAGAATTGAAAAACTGATGAATACGGAATTGAAATACGGAAATTTCAATCAAGAGTTGTGGAATTGCGTCTAAAAGAGTCGTCAATTGGTAAAATTGCTCTTGAAAGTAGAGCGATTCTAAAGAACGCTTAGTGAACAGGGTTGGAGTTTGGTCCTCACGAAACCAAGTGCCCCCGGGTTAATTTCAGAACCCCTCGAAAGTACGGATGCACCCGCTGAATTGCACTGAGCCACTCTCGAACTTGTCGAACGTCAAAGCCGGCACGCCGGTGCCTCAAGCAAGGAGAAGTCCTCGACGCGTGCCAGTCCGCTGATCAGAGAGACCGCTGTGGCACGAGTCCAAGAAGAGTAGAAGAGATGAGATGTGATGTGATGAGATGAGATGAGATGAATTGAATTGAGATGAGATGAGATGAGATGAGTGGAGACAGTGGGAAAGGGAAGAACGTCAGCAAGAATAAGCAGAAATATCTCGAACGAAGGGTCTTTCCATTTGAATGCTAGGGGTGTGCAACCCTGGCCGAAGAAAGGGTTGCTGCACAGACATTTTAAAGTGGATAAACCGTGCTAAGGAGAAGAGCCTACGAGGAAATAAGCCGAGGCGATGACAGAATGCCTTCGTTCCGACGCCGACGAGTTCCAACAGGACTACCACCTAGGACTATTACCACTAATATCGTTTCTGCAATTACACTATTCACCATTTTCTTCGAGCACAATACGTAAGTTATCTTTTTCTTAAATATTTAGTGCATCTATTTTCTAATATTTAGTGTATCTATTATTTATCAAATTTGTCTTTCATACAAATTATCAGCGAGAAAAATTGTTATTACTGATGAAAGCTAATGTTAATGAATATTGTTATTTGGAAATTTTTTGAGAACATCTTCAGAAGGTATTTTAATAAGTAATTCAGGTTATTTAAATCACAACTGCCACACTTTCCCGGAATTAAGTAATTTCCACACATAGCTGGAACCAAACTGAACATGCTGCCAACTATTTAAACAGTGAAGGTGCTTTTTCTTTTTCTTTTTTTTAATTTAAATTAAAACGAGAGATTCAAATGTATTTTTTCTAAACATCGCCATTATTTAAGTAGAAGAAAGTAAATCGGACACACATAATCTGAATTCTCTGATGATCCAAACCTGTGAGCCTCTTCAAAATTTTCGCGGGACGGCCTCCATTTTTTAGCTACGCCACTGAATTTATTTCCTAGAAATCTACATTACATATTTTATTCCCGGAATTACGTCTGCCGAGAAAAATCGTTCAATATTCTGAGAGAGTTATTATCAAGGTTTTTTTTAAAATTCACTTAATACTCAGCACCCTACAAAATTAGTTAAATTAGTCAAATTAATTGAATTTAATTAATTTAATTAATTCATTTAATTGATTTATTAAATTAGTTTTATCAAAACTTGACACAGAATGTTTTTTTCGAAAGGTCGTTTCTAGTGGTTTTTTATATCTTTCTAAATATGTATTAAAACTTGTATAAAAATATGTCAAATTCTAAGAAACTCAATTCTAAGCTCACTGGCAATCTATTTCTCTAATTGAAAATTAGTCATGGTCACATGAGATGAAACTTGATATTCTGAGATAATTACTTTTTTAATCATTCCGATCTGAAAGGGCTTTTATGCGTAATAATTTTATTTCCTAGAATTTCAAGATGTTTACTCAAAATTTACATCTACATTCGTAATTTTGTAAATGCCTTGGAATTCATGGCACCAAGGCTGGTAGATGGCCAAATATGGTACGTCTGTACTCTAAAAAACGATTTAATTTTGAGGTCAGAGCTTGTAAGCAACACCTTCAAACCTTGGTGTTAGAAAGTTAAAAGCTACAGTATTAAGTATTTAAATATGCTAAAGTATTAACATACAATTCATACACAAGATTACAGAAGTTTGATAATTAAATATTTTTACACAAAAAAACAGCCGTGGCTTGTCGCTTGTATTTCTCTTTTTCGTTTTTATCCTTTTTTTCCTTCTTCCTGTCGTTTACCCTTTACCCCTTACTCGCTCTGACTATCTTTCTTTCATCCACAATTTTGTTCTGTCTTTTTCTCAGAAGTTCTCTCTTTTGAAACGTATTCCCCATTAAAAGCGAAATTCCATTCCGTGTTTCTCTCATCTCGCTTGCTACGAGATCCAAGGGAAAATAAAACAGGCACATCGTCGCGCCATCTTGGATTCTTCTGCGACCCCTGGGTTATTACAAAAATGCGGGACATGCATGCTCGTTTCAACTCAAGGTATACCTCTATCTTGGTTATCGCTCTTATTCAATGTTTACAGACGTTTTCTTGTTTTAAACAACTTCTTGTCATTTTTACTATGATTAAAGTATTAACATACATATATGTAGACGGAACTGGAAGTCTATTAATAATACAATTGCTTTAGACACCTCTTCATCCACAGTATCCACTTCCCACCTTTGGGAAGTTGTAAATAAGTAACTAACTTAAAAAGTTCTTTGTTTACTAGAGGAAAATTTCTTAATTTCATTATACAACATCATTTTCTGCCTTGCCCGTAATACTTTCACCATTTTCATTAAAATTTACGTTCAGAGCATTTCTTCTTCAAGAAAATGTTTTCCCCCATTCAGCTCAGTAAAACGGTTTGCTTTTCTACAGGCGCACTACTTATTTTGAATGATTAAGGGCATGTGATATATTTTACCATAAGAGCAATTTAGTTTTCCCAACGTGCGAAATTACATTACTTCCAAACACTGGTAATTATACACATCTACTACATGAGAGCAGTTTTTATTTTTCGAAAACACGATAGTTTTATTTTAGGGGACCTACTTTCGGAATTTTATGGAAAAGCAAACACTGCAGTCTACGACGTGTCACGGCAATTTGTTGGCAGAGTTAAGATCATTAATCTGCTTTCGGTAGATCATCAATAGTGCGAAAGATAGCCTTGAGGCAACAGTGTACCTGTAATGGGAGCTCTCAATAACCCCGAGGGCCCTTCACCTTCATCCTTTCTCACACAGCAAAGAAGTGGAGGGGTAGTCACCACATATTTCGTTCCTCAGTTCCTCAGTTCTTCAGTTCTTCCCCTCTATCTCTTTTCTCTTTTTTTTTTCTTTTTTTTCATTCGTGCTAATGCTACACAGCTTTTACTTTAAGAGAAGCACATTGACTAATTTGTTTCGGAGATAACTACCGTCACACTTTAAAGCTTATCTCAAAGAAAAAATGCAACGTGTCAATGAAAATTGTTGGCTTGAAATTTGGGAACGTATTTTAATATTTTCCAACTTAAATTTGTTATCAAAAGTATAAAGAATTTCTTCGAATATGTCATCAACCCTCTGTAATAATATTATACTATATTGGTACTCTATAACTTAGGGCTTGATTCATAAATAAGAGAACTACTGTTTTATATAGAAATATTTTTGATTTAATATCTAAGTTGTCTGTCTATTACAGACTGAGTCGATTTAGATTTCTTCGACCTCCCCTCTTTCTCTCTTTCTACGAATTCATCTTAAAATGACTAATTGTACTGGTATATTTAATAATCCTCGTAATAATCCCAAATTCTCAGCAGAAATTTGTTCTCGATATAAATATGCAATGGATAACATGCGCGAGTCTGCTTTTCTTTCAGCCACTTTATGAGGATTAGGTCAAAAGGTGCGACTGCTCAAGAAACCGATTAAACTTCCTCCCGATAATACAACGTCCTTCCTGCTCGAGCTCTTAGTGGTATCTTCATTTAATGGCCAACCGTTAGGTGTTTCAGGCGTTAATTAATTTAAAGAAAAAGTCGCTGCCGCATATGTCTGTGTAGAATCAGCATTATCACATGGAAATTAATATCAATGCACATAAAGCAATTTCACTTAGTATCCTCCTTTCTTCACCAACGCAAACAAATACATAAAGATGAGAATAGAAGATTTTAGTTTATTTATCATTATCTAGAATTAAATATTGTAAACTACAGTTCAAGCTATTAAGTGATTCATATAAACTTATAAGGAAAGCCATGATATAAGTACCCAACACAATATTTTCAATATTTTATCATTTTCTCAGAATATGTAATTCGAAATTCGACAGAAACATATACCTATATAAGGAAGACACTGAATTCGTGATCAAGAAGCCGATATATACCGAAGAGCTTTGGGTATTGCATACCATGAATGGAATGTCTCCACTTGCATTCTTCAGAAACAAAATCACTCAAATCGATCTAACAAAACCAATATCGTGAGAAAAATCCCGTCATCATTTCGAGAATTTCTAATTTTTATTTTGCCCTCAGTATCTACACATTTTTTATGAGACGTAATTCGGGGAAATGTGTCTCGCTAGTTTTACTAAGAATAATGTACTGTACATAGTTCATGAATATAGAAGAAACCGGCCCGCATATATTTAAATCTTTCTCTTTTATTTTAGAATTCATTGAATAAAAAAGGTATATAATTTATTTATTTCATCTGTTTGCAGAGTCACGTGTATCGAGAGTAATTCTGTTGATGATTGGGTGAGTGGAAACTCTGTAGTATGTAATGGAATACCAGGCCTAACCAAGGAGCAACGAGAACTTTGCCACCGGAACCCGGACGTAACAGTTGCAGCTGTAAAGGGTCTTCAAATGGCGATACACGAATGCCAGCATCAGTTTATGTGGCACAGGTGGAATTGCTCTAGTCTTACACCTAGTAGTAGAACACAGCAGAGCAGTGTTCTACTTCAACGAGGTGAGCAACATTATTCTACTCCCTTAATCTTAATTCGACTGATAAACAAAAATATGGAGTGTTGTCAGTCCCGTGCAGAAATCTTGATGTGGGCCTAGTAGGGTTCTGGTCAGTTTTCCCTACTTCTGGTGTGGTTCTGGTCAGTAAAACTGGTTAGAACCCGACAAGGGTGTAACGGTTGGACTCGTCATTACCCTATATAGGGGAAACTAGTCAGGGCGTTGACAGTTTTTCTAGTGAATGCCTTTTTAAAAAAACTATAATAAAGTTAAAATTATAAATAAAAGTTACCTGCTTTTATGAAAATGTAATTTTATTATATAAATTATTATAAATATTATATAAATTTATTATAAATGTAATTTTATTATTATTTATATATTTGCGTTCGCAATGAAAAAGAAAACTATTTAAATATTTAAATGTAAATATTTTTAATTCGGAATAATCAGATGATATTATGTTAGTAATTACACATAGTCCTATTATGCTGCCCGATTAGCAACTTATAATTTATTTCATTTTATTCAGAATAGAAAAACTGACCAGGGCCTTGTCAGAACCCAATTTTAAATGGGGCAATTTCTGCACGGGGTGTAAGCTATTCCAATTCAGAATAAATTCTAAGAACCTGACCCAGTTCCTTAAAAATTAACAGCTTGCAGTGTGACATTTAAATTTTTTGACCCGAGTACGTGTTTCGAGAAAGGACACATATATTATGCGTGAGACAAATCCTCGAAAGCGAGTACTATATATATTACACAGCACCAGTAAATGAGATGCAACGCTCACTTGACCTGAAAACTTAAGTCGTTCAATCGTTCACAAACTTGAAAAAACTCCTTTATTTCGTTATCTGTCGCCATTGATCAGTCGCTTAAAATGAAACGGGCCCCAACAGCAGCAACAGGGCCTAAGTTCGGTAGTATATTATACAATTTTTCAATAATAGCAGTTCGGTTATTTGCCCTTGCTAACACAGGAATTATTAAGTATCTGAAATTGCCATACCAGCCATTAATATTCAACTGAAAGACAAACGATACGAGAAAGGAACTTTATGTAAAGATTCCTCATGCTTTATTTTTCCTTTTATTGCACCTCGATCGTCTACCTTTCAAGAGAAGAGACGTATAACTTCCAATGGGAGGATTTACGAGTCCCCTTGTCTCGCTCTTGACCAGCAGTAGAAGTAACAGCAACAACCGCTCCATAGTATAGCATCTGCATTATAAAACAGCCTCTGCCGATTCCCGTATATAGAAAAACCTCCCCAGGACAACACCATCCACTGCAAATCCTTATAAAGATCCTTTCTTTCCACTCCATTTTCAATGAGGCTCCTCCTCTCCCTCTCCCCGCTCCACCCTCGTGTAGTATTAGTCAGAAAGGAGAGAAAAGAAATGTTGTATGTAAAATCAACTTCAATTATGGTGTTATTATGTGGCTGGATCATCAATCGACATATATTCAAATTTAAGCATCAAAAGCAGAGCGAATCATCGGGGTTGTGAAAAACCACCTTTTGCCAGAAGATATGCAGTTATGAAATTGGTCCACAATCCACTTACACACATTGACTCAAGCAGTGTTTTCATTATGTTTCAGGTTACAAAGAAACGGCATTCGCTTATGCCATTTCAGCAGCTGGAATAGCTCACAATGTAGCTCGTGCCTGTAGTATGGGTCGCTTAATATCTTGTGGTTGTGATCCATCAAGCTACAGAGGAAAGTCTATTACCAAAGCCAGAAATACTCAATGGAAATGGGGAGGATGTTCTCATAATCTTGATTATGGAATGGATTTTTCAAGACAATTTCTAGATTCGCGAGAGAAAGCAGGGGACATACAGTCGACGGTCAATTTACATAATAACCAAGCTGGCCGTTTAGTAAGTATTTCTCCCTTTATAGTTCAAAGATATACCTAGCTAAAGCTAGATATGACTAAAAGATCACATACTTTTATACAATATTAAAATTTGGACAAAGAAATTACTGAGTAAGTGAGGACTGGTTTGTGCTACACATGCATTTTTCTGTGGTCAACTTTTGTCACGGTATTATTAAAAGGAAAGCAAAAAGCTTAGGTTGGACCACCTAGTCGTATAGTCTCATTAACTGTTTTGTACGCGACACCTCTTTGTCCACAAGAATCTTCTTGGCCTTCGCCTTGACTTGAAATCTGGCTATCAGACGCGCCTGGCGTTTACCTGTTTACACAAAGCGTTAGATTCGGGAGTTTTTGCCTGTTAACTGTCAGAGATCGCCTTTGCTTGTCTCAAGATATATAAAATCCAAGGCAAAATAAAAAATTTGTCAGGGTTACGCCTTCATCAAGCAAGAAACATCTCATCAAAGATCACTAATTTATATATATAGATATATAGGCACCGGCTCTCGTAATATATTTAATTAATAATACACCAAAATGAAAAATAAAATTACCTACGTAGTGATTATTAGCACACCAAAAAATGAAGACTTAATTATACGTATCCATTTAAAAAATGATGAATATTCTATACTAGATTAATAGAAATAATTTTTAGTAAAAAAGAGCGAGGATAAAATACTCAGAAGAATCGATTTCATGAAGAATAATTGCCTTTTTGGGCTACCCTAATTGAGGATATTATTTCATTGCTATTATAAGGATCCTGTACAAATTCCTCTCTATGTACATTTCGGTTTTAATTATACATGAACTCGCGCTTTAATTAATTTCAGTTTAATTAATCCTTCAGTAGACATCCTTCAAATGTTCCTTTGTCAATTTCCTGCAAGCACAGGAACCGTCTGCTCTCTAAAATTGAATCAGTCAAATTCCACTGATTTTCAGTGACTCTTTTCTCACAATTTTAATCAGTCAAAAGTCACTGAAACTTTCAGTCATCTTTACTAAACTACTAAAAGTTTCAGTGACTTTTCACTGATTTCCAGTAGATTTTTCACTGATTAAAATCGGGAGAAAAGAGTCACTGCAAATCAGTGGAATTTGACTGGTAATCAGTTAAATTTCACTGATTTAAGTTTAGAGAATGCACAGCGCAAACAATGAAGATTTTAAATGTTGAACTTTGCTTATGATTTCAGGCAGTAGCAAACAATATGCAGGTGCGATGCAAGTGTCACGGGATGTCGGGTTCTTGTGAATTAAAAACTTGTTGGAAAGTAGCACCAGACTTCAGAATAGTAGGCAAAACCTTAAAGGATCGTTTCAGGAATGCTATTCTTGTTTCACAAAGTAATTTGGGGAGCATAACACCTTTGACAAGAAACAGAGGATCGCGACGTCGAAAACCAGCTCGACAAAAGCAACGGAAACATCGAGGTAAAGGACGAGATCAGAAGAGAAAAACACGCGATCTATCCAAGCAACTCTTCTACTACCAAAGGTCACCGAACTTTTGCGAAAGGGATCAGGCTGCTGACATAGCCGGTACAGCAGGTCGTAGGTGTAACAGGACAAGTCCAAGTGGTGATGGATGTGCATCTTTATGTTGTGGCAGAGGCTACAATGTTGTGCGGCAACGCAGAACTGAAAAGTGCCGTTGCAAATTTCACTGGTGTTGTTTCGTTCAGTGTCAAAACTGCACAGTTGAAGAGTGGATTACGGTTTGCAAGTAAATTTTGAACTCACAACTCAACTTAAGTAGAAAATTATACGAGTCAGATTCAATGTCTGACCTGGCACTTAGTGCGTTACCTTCAATGTGTAGTGTGTACACTTAAAGCACATCGTGCTCTACAACACAAGCAAGGCTTGTCATTAACGTAAACTTTGAGTGTTTTAGAAACTTTTAGCGAAAGAAAGACCTAATACATACTTTCTGATCTAGTATGGATTAAATTAAGGAAAATTTAAAAGAAAAATATAAAATTACAAGTATTAAATTATGTAAATGTATTTCATGCTAAATGCTAGATGTCCTTAATTTTATACTCTCTCAATCTAGATTAGTATAGGAAGTTATTAATGACATAGTGCCGATTCGTTTATTAATAAATAGTAATCCTTGCTAAATGAATTTTTACCTAATTGCTAATTAGGTAACTACTATTTGATTTTATTTATATTTTTTTTTACTATTTTGTTGATACTACTATTTTTATTATCGTAAAAATGTTTAGTGAAATAGATTAGTAAACAAACTGACATTATTTCATTATTAACTTCTTACTACATAATTCAGATGAGAGTACAGACAAACTTTCAGGATAAGCATTTTTCATTCATTCTTCATACTACGGAAACTCATTTATTTATTTCATTTTTCCGTGATGGTAGTTATTTTCCAATTAAGCAAATAAAACACTGCTATTTTACTGTAAAGCCGAACTTTTTTCAGTCACATAGATACGTAATTTTAAAGACATAAACCTCACCAATATGAAAAAATATATCCTTCTTCTGTCATTCAAACAACTGTTCATAATAATATATTATAAAATACTGTTTAATATTTCGACTTTTTTAAAGACTATCAGATCTTAAAATTTTATAAACAAATAATAAAAATGCATAGAATTGAGAAGCAATAAAGTTTAGCAGTGTTTAGAAACAATTTTTAATAAAAAACAATATTATTAAAGTACTCGTGTAAGTAATTTTTCCCCACACACATTTTATAGGTTCATTCAGCAAATGTATAATTCAATTTCAATTACCACATGTATAAATTAATTCACGTACATTTTGTGAAAATGCAGATTTTATGCAGATTATTCTAACAGTGAAATATCATTGAATCTATCCCACTAAAATTTTATCTCCAAACATTTTATTTCTTAGCTGATGTGCGTGCTACTTATTGTATCGAATCAGCATAAATATATGTTAAATAAAGAATGTGGTAAGCAAAATGGATTAGACATCCGACAGTATGTAAGTACTCTCAAGGCCTACACAATATATAGATGCACTAAATGTAAATTCTACTAGAGCACACGCGAGTTTAAATTGAGTCGAGAAATAAAATAACTGTCCCTTCAAATTTATTTAAATAAGCATATATTAATAGATATGCTTATTTAATCAAATACAAGAATGTTATTTTAATTTTCTTTATATATTAAAAGGTAGATATTATAATTTAGTTCACGCATACTTTGCAAATAGATTTAAGAGACTTAACAGTGCGGGATGAAAGAGGGAAAGCATAAGAGAGATTTGGAGAGTAGCTAGAACAAAATCAATGAGCTAACAGGCTTGCGAGTTAGCAGTTAGTTAATTAAGTCGGCTTTATTGGATTATAGAAGCCAAGCACCCCTCTGCCGCCTCTGCCTCCTCAGTTGCGTCCACAACCTGCGAGAGAGTCTTGTTCTCTTCGGGGTGCTTGCATTGCGAGGGCGGACGCCGCAGGGCCTACACTGCCTGCTAACCTACCAGACGTCTTAATTAGAGGTGAGTTCAAACACTGCGACGTTGTAAGAGCTCTTTCTTATTGTCTACTTCTATAACTACCACTTTTCCCACATATCACGTCTGCATCTTCTCTCGGACGTTTTGCACACTATAAGTTTTTTTAGATCCGCTCTGATGCTGATCGCGTCGGATCTGCGATAGACTCGACACCCGGATTGGGTTTTTCACAACTCATCAATTTCATACATTAGAATTTTTAGCATTATAGTATTAGAAAAATAATCTCAGAAAAGAATAACATTAAAATCACAAAAATCTAAACAAAACGGAAAAAATTGTCAGAAATAAAACTACAATATAGTCTGGCAAAATGTTACATAAAATAATATTTTAATTTTTTTGTCTGATCTAAATGAGGCCAGTAAATCATGCTTCATTTTTAACGCTTGTTAGCTTAAACGCATAAACGAATATTTACAGTTGATTAGAGAAAATTCAGTTTCATTTTTTAGTTGAAATCATTTAAAGCAAATCTCAATTCTATATTTAAACACCTCCATATAGTATTTTCATAGGGTAACGTATGAGACATCCTGCTAAGACAGGTAAGTAATGACCTGAATTTAAAACAGTTCAAATATGGTCGAATTCATAAGGCTTTTCATTTTCCAAAGAATTATGTCTTTCCCTGTATTTAAAATAAATCTCAGGGTATTAAATCGTTGAAGATCACCACTTTGATTATCAAATTGAGATCAAAGTGATACACTTCTGCGGATCAAATCACTAATGTGTGTACCTTCATTCGCATCATCGTTCGGGTTTCGTTTCTACACGAAACTAAATTTCAGAATGTAGAAAAGAAGCCTTAAATAAATATCTCCCATTTTAATGGTCCTGTTCAATTCCGCGACAATTTCAGCAAAAGCGCCCGACGAGCTAGATTAAATTATAACGTTCTCTTAGCTTCGTTGATTAGACCCTAACTAGCTCGTCTAGTCTAGACCAAACCGTGCATAAAACGTTTCATTTCTAACCGGCGCCCCGATAGTCTGTCTAGCCCACGATCAAATCCACGGAATTTTTCCACAAGAATACATTTTAATTATGTTTCTTGACGATGATGACAAAAATGGAAGACTTAGTTATAATCCTATTTAATGCACCAATGTATATAATTTACATAACAACTTCAAAGAATTCTTTTGCTCAGTTTTTAACGCAAATTCACCCCTAAAAGCTGCATATACATATATACTATAGATATACATCTATATGTATACATGCTGCACTATATAAAAAAGATGAATACATTTGCACCATAAGTTTCGCCATGAGGGTCGCGAATTCCAAAATACCTTGAAGCGGTCCAAATACTTCTTCCTAGTACACATTCGCACAGTGTCAACATTCCAACCGTTGCCACCACCAGATATAAACTTTCCCACAGCATTTCGGGAAGTGAGGAAGAAGCGCCGCTCGACGGAGCCGCGCGCTGGCCTTTTAAAGGGAGGTCCTCGTGATTCTTGTAGAAAGAATAAAAGATAGAGAAGCAGAAAGAGGAGATGGGTGAACGCTTGGCAAACGAGTAAAAGAGAATGAAAGAAGGAGGATGGAGAGCATGAGACCTTTTTCTGAAATCACGGGAGTCGTCCTTGTCTCCTCTTCTTTTCGCGTCTTGCGATCTGACATCAATAATTTAGCGCCCCAGCGATCTTCTAGCCAATACAGCAAAGAACAAAGCAACTCCAATGCCGGAGGCTGCGGTGAAACGGCTCGAAACGGTTCAAGCACACAGGGTTCTTACAGTCTTCACATATAGTCAGTGGCGCGTCTCTCGCTCGCCTCGATTACAACCAACAAGAAACTGCATTACAAGAGACACGTCGTGCCAACAAATCGATGGATTATACTGGACGAACCGAGACCCACCAGGAATAAATGAATTGGCTAACGACCTGCCTTCAACATCGTTCCTTGTCACTCTGTCGCTTTCGCTAGCATTTGCTTCTATTTCTTTCTTCTCCTTCTGATCCTCCTTCTCCTTCTCCTCCTTCTCCTCCTCTTCATCCTCCTATTTCACCCTCTCATCCTCCACCTAACCCCCCTCTTCCTCCTCCTCCTGCTCCTCATCATTCTTCTTCTTCACGGTATAATGTACTTCTCAATTACATTACTGGCATTATTAGCTCAAAATTTTGCCACAATGTGCTTTTTTGGTTTTAAAGACGAGATGGAAATTTGGAACAGGTGATGGTGTTTTAGAAGGGAATTTATCCGAAGTAAAACACTGAAAAAAATGTCTGAGATAGCCACTGAATTAGTGAAAAGTGAGCCACTAATTTACTTTAGTGAACATTTTTACTAATTATTAGGAGTATTTCACTATTTCAATTCGCAGTTTTCAACTTTTCACTAAAGTTTTAGTTTAAAATAACTAACAATTAGTCGAATTTTTCACTAAAGTAAATTAGTGACTCACTTTTCACTAATTCAGATTTAGAGAGCAGAGTTGTGATTAAATATGCCCTTAATGTTTTTTCTGATTGATTTAACCAGCATTCTATGATTGTTTAGAAATTCTGATTAAAAGAACCTATATGGCCAACTTATTAATGTCGTCTACTTATTATACCTATCAGACTAGTCAACTTGTATGACTTTTCCCTAAACATGTGATTCTTTTGTCCCAGAAGCGGCTTTCAGGTCTAGTTCGAAGGCATTTATGTCAATTTATGTGTAGATGTATATAAGTAGGACAACTTATTGAGGAATCATAGTTTCATATTCACAAATGTATCACTCGTTCTGATTCTTGAACTAAATAACTTACTTAATACGAGAAGTCCAATAAGTGGACTTATACATATATAGGCTTGAGACGCCCCACAAGTATTTACAAACTACATGAAAACTGAGGGTCTCAGTGAGATTGAGTTTATAATATATATATTATATAGTAAGACCATTTTCATACTGGTTCGTAATAAGATTTTGAGAATGTCCTTACTGCAAATTAGCGTGTATAAAAATCACAAAGAATTAAAAAACCAATTTCGTCTTGAATATTCTTGTTCCTTAAAAAAAGAGAAAATCCCTAATGAAATTTAACCCAATCCGATAATGCTTTGCAATCCCGCATCGCACTTAAAGATTTAACACTTAATATCTCCTTAGTGTTACATTCGAACCGAGAAAATCGGTTATCTCGCTTGAATTCACTCCGTTCCCAAAATGTCTTTCGTTATGCCATACTCGTCAATCCTTTGTTTATGATCGTAACGGATCGTTTCGATATTTCGAGCGAGTAGTCGTTTAAGAGTAATTTGAATTTGGACGTTTTAGAGACGTCAGAATTTGACATCTAAAGAAAGATTCACATACTAAGAAAAGTACTAAGAAATACTAATGAAAATAATAAATAAAAATGCTTAAAGAATAATTTTTTGTTTAGGGACTTTCTCTTTTTTTTTTTTAAAAGGATAAAGAATTTCCAAGATGAACACATTATATAATTCGAATTTTATACTATTAATCATTCTTAAAAATACTGCCAATAAAATTAAAGAGTATAAAAACTGTAAAAAAAGAAAGTATTCTTAATTCAATTGATTCGTAATTATTTACAAACGAGTGTCTTGTGTTCTTTATATATAGGCCCTCTTTCCGTTCTGTAATTTGCCACTCAACAAGGTGCAAACCTCTGAATCCTAATTAGCAAGTAATTCACTTCTTGAATAGGCACATAATTAGTACTCATATCATTCCACCTACTTATAGAATGAAAACAGTTTTGAAGCACGGTACAATACCATCTTCAAGTATAACAAGTCATGCTGAATAGTCGTTAAGGTCTCGAGAGGAGACTTGATGAATTTAAGTTCTACAGATGATGAGTCAATAACAAAATACCCTTTTAACCAATTCTTTCATTTGGGTTATCCACAAAGAAGACATATAATTTTGTATATTCTTTCTAAAACAATGTCACCATTGTTTTATTTGTTTTTTAAATAATATAATGGTCTTTACCATTGCTCTGATTACAATATATAATAAGTTTTAACTATAAAGAAGCTTGGAAGAAGAAACAACACTAACAACCCTAGAAAATTGAACTAATTTACATCCTTATAAATTTCCCATAATAGATAGAGTAACAAATATTCGAAATTTATTGTTTCAGGTTATTCAAGTGTGTGAAAATGGATGACTATAGATCTCATGGTGGGAGTAGTAGACGAGAGGATTACATGGATGAATATGAGGAACGAGACAGTCGCGATAGAGGCAGTAGTGGCAATATGGTTAATATTCAACGCTTAGACAGCATCCAAGATCCTGGAAAAAGATTTGTAATCAAAGATTGTATTGGGTCAGGTGTTTGTGGAGATGTATTTGAAGCTATTGACGAGCATGAAGGCAAGTAATAGTATATTGTGTATCAAGGGCAAAAAATTGGCACTTCATGCTTCTGCAGCGGAATAAACAATTATTTGGTATTCTTAAACAGGAAACAGAAGAGTTGCAATAAAAATTCAGAAACTTATCCCAGAAACTCAAGCTCACATTATGGAAGAGTACAGAATTTTGCGAGATTTTTCAGGCCATCCGAATCTTCCAGATTTTTATGGAATATTTCGCAGAAGATCGGGAAAAAAGTCTGAACATGATCAAATATGGTTCATCATGCAAGTAAGTTAATTACATCCTCTCCTAATCTGAAGCAGCCTCAGTTCACTCAACACTCTTCAATAATAAATGTTTTACAATACCAGGAATTATGTGAAACGGGCACATTTAAAGTTACGATATATGGGTTTAACTATAACAACAAACTTGCTTAAATATATCGTGCAACATATTAATTGCTTGCTTTCAATTTATTTCCTTCAGACTGCAGCAATAAAATCACAAGTGTCTTTATAGATGTAGATGCACATTGCGCATCTTTCGTCATAATGTCGTAATTCAAAAGAATTGAGCAAGTGTACCAAGCAACAAACCCACCCACTCAGCGTTTCGACCCAGAGGCAATTTCAAACATTTGAGACGGTCGAATATACGGATAATTTATGACATGCGTGGCCATTAAACAATCATTAAACTCGTTCCTATATACGCAGGTGAGGCCTGAAACGTCTTGGTACTAATTTACGGGCGGACCTCCGCGGTGTGCCAACATATTAATACTTATCTTGACCCACGGCCAGGGTCGATTATTATTTCAAAGCCATGAGTGTACTTTGTTGTGCCACTGATGCACTCAGCACGCATTAAAATTAAATAGAATAGATATTCAGTGACGGAAGAAATAAGTCTTTAAATAATATTTTCATTTTACGGACTTTGCTGCAACGGTGCATCGAAAAGACGAATAAATTAATGCTTCTACTCCAGCACTTAGTTACCAAAACAAGCTTATCATTTTTCAGGAAACACGAACATCTTTCCAGAAATTTCAAAATCACACTTGAGAACTAATTCACCCAAAAAATGTCAAAATCCTGATTAAGTATGCCCTTCTTATTTTTTCTGATCAGAATTTTGATTATTTTAATCAGAATCTCTATTAAATCCACCAGAAAAAAATAGTAAAGTGCATGTTTAACGACATTTTTTAAAGTGATATCATTCTATATAATTTATTATCTCCCTTTCACTAATTTCATCTTTTCCAGCTCTGTGAAGGTGGACCAGTTCTTGATCTCTCCAAAGGACTTGTAATGCATGGAAAGAAACTGCGAGAAGAGCATATAGGTTACATTCTGAGAGAAGTTATTAAGGTAAATAAATTATCATTATTTATCTCCTAAAGAGATTATTTTGAAGGGATGTATATTGTATAATTTTATCGTATAAGCTGTTTAATATAGATAGACTGATTTGGGAAACAAGCATTGACCAGTTTTGAGTCAGATGCCCTCTAGAAACCCTTATTTTCTCCTGTTAAATTCATACGTGTTTCACAGGCCCGGTAGCAATTCGTCCACGGTCACTTTTGCAGTAAATCAGACTACGTTGACGTTTAATACCGGCAAATTACACGCAAAATAAATGTCCACGAAGAGCAGTGCAGTCGGAGGCCACAAGAGAATTGGCCCCGCTGCATCGCTTGCATCGCCCCATCTTCCTCTCTCACTTCTTCTTTCTTCTTTCTTCCTTTCCTTGTCCCTTCACCCTTCACCCTTTGCCCTTTCCTCTTTCTCAAATGCACCTTCTTTTCTCTTTCCTACGCTTTACTTTCTGTCTTGCTTTATTCTCAACATATTCGCACCGTCTTCGCCTCGACAGACTACTTTGGTTACCTCTCTCTCTCTCTCTCTCTCTCTCTTTCTCTCTACCTTGTGGAATATACTGTCGGGAGTGTTGGCTGGTGTTGGAGTATGCGATTCTACCCAGCTTCGAGCTGATGAGCCTGGTATTAATGATTTCATGCGCATGCCACAACAACATAGCAATGTTGCTTCGCGGCCCGCTTGTTACGCGCGTTAAGTAAGGCTGCGGCCGCAAATTATAGATCGTTCAATTTGCAGTAAATCTGTAAAGATGATTTCCCGACAAGAATAAAGTAAGGTCCGACGCAATAGATGATATTCCCCTTTACTTCCGTGCATCGCAGTCTTTACACCCCTATAACAATTTAGGGCAACTAGAAAATGACGAACGCGGAATCACTGGTTCAAGAAAATTACTTTCAAACTGTAACAAAAGTGTAATTTATCTATAACATAATATATAGCTGAGCAATATCAATAATCAGTAATAAATAAATAAATCAATCAATCAATCAATCAATCAATCAATCAATTTAGTAGATAAGTGTGGAAATTTCAAGAACATTCCAGTGAATTCTGGGACATTAAATTTTAGGACGACTCATACGCACATCCATAATTATATATTGCAAATCTTATACTCATATTTTCAGGCGTTGATACATTTACATGAAAATAATATAATTCATCGAGACGTACGCGCCAGTAATATACTTCTGACAAAAGAAGGTCAAATAAAACTGGTAGATTTTGGACTTTCGAGAATGATAAAAGGAGAAGATGGAAAGAGGCATACATATATAGGATCACCATCCTGGATGGCACCAGAAATGGTAACAAGCCAAAGTAACACTAATTCTGGATATGACAGTCGAGTGGATGTGTGGGCAATTGGAATCACTGCAATTGAGATAGCCGATGGGAAAGCACCTTTTCAAGATATGCACCCCACAAGAGCACTTTTCCAAATAGTCCGAAATCCTCCACCATCTTTCTATAGACCATCTAATTGGTCACAAAATTTCAATGACTTTATCAACGAGTGTCTGGAAAAGAATCCAGATAACAGGCCGCATATCATGGAAATAATAGAGCATCCCTTTCTCGCAGAGTTGCCTGAGAACGATTATCCAGTAAGTTAAAGTTGAACTTATGATTTTGAGACTCGAAGATATTCTAATATAGTCTAAATAAAATAATATAGTTTAGTTTTTATTTCCAGAATTGAAATTAAAATGTCTATATTATTTTCGTAGTTAACTCAAGAGCTCAAAGCACTAACTTTGGACGTTAGTGCAAAAGGAAGGAAAGAAAGAAAGCCCGAAGTAATCGTGCAAAAAGGATTCCTGAAGGTAAATTTCATAGGACTTTTTTGTGCTTGAAGAAAAGGGTAAATAATAGATTAATAATATATTAATAATGGATAAATTTTTGTTACTTAGACTCATCAGACGGAGCCTCCAGAACCAATGTTTACTGAAGATCTAGCAGCATTAGAGAATCCAACAGAAGAAAGCATTTTAAATGAATTAGATGAAAGACTCAGATTAGGATTTTTCCAAACATTTATTGGCGACATATTACTGATATTAAACCCTAATGAAGAACAAGATATTTATGGACCCAATGTAATTCAATATTTTTTAACTATGTATATTCTCGATAATTCAGAAATAACTTTTTTTATTTTCTGCATTTCAGTATCATGCTAAATATCAATGCAAATCACGATCCGATAACTCGCCACATATTTACTCGGTTGCTGACAGTGCATTCCAAGATGTACTTCATCACGAAGAAGCTCAACATGTTATATTTTCTGGAGAGAGCAATTCTGGCAAAACAACTAATATGCTTCACCTAATTAAACAACTTATGTACCTTGGAAAGGTAAATGGTGTTATGTTTAATGATGTGTTTTTCAATATTAACAGTAGAATGTGAAGTAGAAGGCAACAACAAGTATTAAAATATAAAGAAAACATTCATTATTTGTACAGAGTCTTAGGGACACTGGGGCTAGACTTATGAGAGCTATTAACATCATTCATGCTTTCACGAATGCTGCTACACCACTCAATCCCAATTCAACGAGGTGTCTTTTAGAAATTCAAACAACATATGGATCTACAGGAAAAGCATCCGGAGCTATATTTTGGCTGTACCAGTTGGAAAAGTGGCGCATTTCTACTCATGAAAAGTATTGAAATATCATTGGATTTTCGCACTGGGTACATGTAAGAAGAGTTCAATTAATTTCAAAGCTTTATTTTTCATTTGTTCCAGAACTCAATCAAACTTTCACATTTTTTACTACTTTTATGATGGACTTGAGTCTACTGATCGATTGTCGGATTATTCACTATCACAAGGTCGAAAATATCGGTATTTAAGAATAGGAGACAAAAGTTCTGGAAACAAACGATCCTTTAAAGTTAGAAATGATCCGCAAGGCAACTCTTTAAAATTTAAAACTCTCGTGGAAGATCTACGGGCTATGGAAATGGAAGAACATCTTGATACCATATGGAAAATTCTTGCAGCAATTTTGATTCTTGGTGAAATCAGATATATAGAGGATAACAATGGCGAAGCTGACATTGAAAACGTGGAGACTGCTAATAAAGGTATAATAAGTTTATGAAAAATATACTAATAAGGGTTACATGAATTAATACCTAATTAATAGTAAAAGCACTAATGTCTTTGTATTATAGTTGCAGATCTATTGGGCATAGAACCTAAAAAGTTTACATGGGCCTTGGTTAATTACTGTTTGATCAAGAAGGGTGCAGCAGTAAGGAAAAAACTTACATGTGATGAGGCTAAGGAAGCAAGAGATGTGATCGCAAATACAATATACCAACGTCTTGTTGATTGGATTGTCAACACTATAAATTACAAGTTCTCTATGACGCGTACACTTTTGTAAGTTTGCTGAAAATCAATATGAACATTAAATAAAATGAAAACTTATTTTCATTAGTAATTTCTAATCGCCTGGTTAGTTGTTGGTTAATAGTCTAACGTACTAAAGAATTTTAGGCCAAAAGGAATACTGCATTTTAATTTAATTACTGTATTTTAATTTTAACCTCTGGACCCATATTAAAATAAAACACAGTTCCTCATTAATTCTAATTGTACGATAATTAGAATGGCCTTACACGCTTCTGACCATTAGACTGAGATTCCTGAAAACAACTTTTCTAAATTGTTTCAGTGGAGATAAATTTTGTATATCTGTTGTCGATCTTTTTGGATTTGAATGCTTTGCGGTCAACAGACTCGAACAACTTGTCGTAAACACTATGAATGAACAATTGCAATGCCATTACAATCAAAAAATCTTTACGTGGGAAATGGTAAGTCTATAACATCACCTCAAGTTCAATTTTGACCTATAAGTATCTTAAAGATGTCTGAGATATTCTCAGTATATGAATTATAATAAATTAACTTTTATTTCTTCAAGCAAGAACAAGAAGAAGAGGAGGTGCCAGTGGAAAAATATCACTACTATGACAATAAGGCGGCAATTGATCAACTGATGGACAAGAGCTATGGATTATTTCACATAATAGATGATGCTTCCAGACAACAACAAGACGCGCAATATATATTTGAAAAACTCAAACAACGATCGCAAGGAGTACATATTAAAGTTATAGGAGCACATGAGTTCACTGTTGCACATTACACGGGAAAACTAATTTACGATGCTAGTGAAATGGCAGAAAAAAATCGTGACTTCTTAGCACCTGAAATGGTTGAAACTTTGAGACTTTCAACTTCTGAAGTGATCAAGTCACTATTCCTCAATCAACTTACGCGAACAGGAAATCTTACGATTGTTGTAGAACATCCAACACATCCGACAAATAAAACAACAAAGAGCAAGTGGGGAGCTGCTCTTATGCAAGAAACAACAAAACTCAGAGTAAGTTTTTATACATAGAACAAATCTCATGTATTAAAATCAAATAATTTACTATATTCACACTAAATCATTTTTGTTAATAATATTTTTTATATTACAACTGTTTTCTGTTTGGAATAGAGGTACAACACAGCTTCAAAAGGACAATTTTCACAAACAAGTAAAATGCGAACTTGTGCCGCAGTTTTCCGATCAACAAGTCTGGAAATTCTAAAAAATCTTTCAATTGGGGGTGGAAGTAGTGGGACACATTTCGTTCGATGCGTTCGTTCAGATCTTGAAAATAATCCTCGAGGATTTTATCGAGAAGTCGTGCGACAACAAATTAGAGCTTTAGCTGTTCTAGATACAACTAAAGCAAAACAACAAGGGTATCCGTACAGAATACCTTTCCAGGAATTTCTTCGAAGGTAAAGTTCTAAAATAACTTGCATTTGCAACAATTATATAGCTTTTGCAACGCCTAAGATGATTTTCATGCGCATTTCTCTCACACTTTTTCTTTACGTGATGTCTGACCAATATGGATTAGTTCTACTGATCAGCAGTGCTTGTATTTAAAACAAGTTCTATGATCTATAATCGCTCTAATAATTCTTTAATTTCGTTGTAACTTTCAATTTACTTGTGTTTAAACACTTGACAGTAGCTTTAAATTTGATGTCAACATTGCAGATACAAATTTTTGGCCTTTGACTTTGACGAAAATGTCGAATTGACGAAAGAGAATTGTCGACTACTGTTGATAAGATTAAAAATGGAAGGTTGGATAATAGGAAAAACAAAAGTCTTCCTTAAATACTATAATGAGGAATATCTATCGCGTCTCTACGAAACTCAAGTGAAGAAAATTATAAAAGTTCAATGCATGCTTCGAGCTTTCCTCGCTCGTAAAACAATGGTTGCAAAAACGACCAAAGTGAAGAAAGAAGTGGGTATGTATTCAAAAAAACTATCAGTACTAGAATTATTTTCCTATTATATATGTAGACAAGTAACTCAAATTATAAATTGAAATTTGCATATCTATTCGACTCTCTATTATTGAGAATTATTGACAATAGTGATTCAATATTTTCTCAATTTAAAAAAAATGACAGTATATTTTTGAGGCTCATGATTTTTCTTCACAGACTCTGTGCCGAACGAAATTAACGGGAATTGTTTCAGTGAAGAAAGCATCGATAAAAAAGAAGGAGAGTGTGGAGATGTCAGAGGATCAAGCGGCGGTGATGATACAAAAAGGTAGGCTACAGCATGTAGACCAATTTAAGAAAAAAGAAAATCTTGAAGAGTAATTTGATCTTTGCAGAGCCAATAGTACTTGGAAGCTATTGCGATAATTTTCAAAGTTTTTTCTAATACAGTAATAGGCTGATTTTCATATCCAAATTCTTCCTTTACTTTGATCACAATAGCCTACAGGGGTCATTCTGTGAGGAAGGAAATGACTCCACTTCTGAAAGGGGAGATGGATCAGGAGACGAAGGAGTTCATGATGTTTTACAGCAACAAATGGAGAGCGAAGAGCATATTCCAAGTCCTCCTACGTTACCGAGCAGCCCGGTACCAAGATCTGGTCCACTTCTCTCAGCAAGTAAGTTATTGTCATGTCAATACTCCAGACTCTGTAAACTGTAAACTGTAAACTGTAAACTGTAAACTGTAATATTCAGACTTTTCTATTTTGGCAAGTATACTTTACTCTACATTATATTTGAAAATGGAGATGTCTTATTATCGATCTTAATTGACATTAGGTCCATCTGTACAATCAAGCGACAGTGGGGGAGCTTCAAGCGACCAATGAACGAGCTCCCTTAGAAAGGATTGACCCCGGAATCAAACCTTCTGCTTATTTAGGTCCATTAAAACCACCTCAAGTTCACAAGTTACCATTTGACATTCATCAGGAATTACCTTTCTTCGACACGAATTACATGAACGATCCCACAAAAATTAGGAGAAAAACAGGGTAAGTTTTTTTGCCGAATTTTGATAACAGCTAGTACTTCCTCTCTAGAATAAGAAATAAATCAAAACATTTTTAAGTAATATATATGTGAGCGCAGTTATTTCGAGGTAAGTCGATGTCAGAATTTTTTTATTGTCATTAAATGCGTTCTTCAGATCTTTATCTTCGGCATCTGACGACGAGCACGAGGCTTGGGATGCACCATTACGGAGGCAAACTGTACCTTGGGCCAACAACATCATTCAAACTAGAGGTGCCTATCAGTCGTTCATCTGATCAAGCGTTTGGCACTATAACTATACTATTCCTTATTTCCACGCTGATATATCCATCCAACGATTATTTACTTTTCATTATTCATCCTGCGTTTGTGCACAGTTCGCAGTCTGCTGATTTGTCCATCAGAACTCATGATTTCTAGTTTCATTTTATCCACGAGAGACTTGATTCAAATTTTTTTTTATTTGTAAATATAAACTGTATATAATATGTATATATAATAGAATATATTTCACAGTAAATGCCCAGGATAATCTAACAAGGAAACATCGACTTTGATGAAGTTTAAATATGTTGTAGGACACTAAAAACTATGTCACACATATTTTTTTTTAACAGCCAACAAAAAAATAAGTATCGCTTAGTATTTGATGTCCTAAAACATATATATAAATTTCATCAAAATCAGAGCTTGGATGCAAACACTGCAACAGTTGACATCTATACTGACAAAAACATTGACAACAGCAACCTCTTTCACGACTTATATCATAATTTTTATTGTCAACTGTCAACGTCTTTTCATTTAACTTTAGAATCACAATAATTATCTTTGCTAATTTATAATAATTTCAAGCTTTAAGCAAATGTAAGCTTTTTTCATCTTACTGAGTACAAAATTAAAATGTCCTAAAAAATTGACATCAAATTATTTGGCAGTTTATAAAAGTATCTATCTCTCTTTTTCTTTCTCTCTCCCTCTTTCTATCTCATTTTTCATCTCGAAAACTTGCTGTTCTTCTTTCTATTTATCTTTCTCTTCTTTAGCTTGTGCTTCACTTCTCTTGCACTCCTTTGACAAAATGTGCAATTAAAGAGAGAAGGAAGACCTATTCTCTAGGGCGCTCATCTTTATTTCAGATGCGCAAGTTCAAACAACGAATTCACCCCATCGCGTACCCCGCGCTTCGAACGTCGGGGGCCAGAGTTTGATCAACACTCCGTTTTCCAGAGATCCAAAAATCCCGGTATGCTGTCCTCCGGAAGAAGTATCCCGAAGCAAAAACACTTCTGGCCTGCAACCACACAACAGCCGTAGCTCCATGCAGCCGATTGCAGCTTCTAATTCTCACTCGTTGTCAGTAAGTATCAGAGTTATGTTAGAAAAATATTTTCAATTAGTTTTATTCCCAGTAATAAGGCAAGGGTCGAATACAGAAAAATTCTTGATCAATTATTCTCAATGCAACCCTTATTACCAGGTTTGAAGAGACGTTATTCATTTTTATACATTGCGAAAAAATAAAAACAGTTATTTCGTTTAAAATATATACCGTATTTGTATATTCGCAAGAAAAGGGCCAAGTTTAAAAAAAATATTACAAAATTTCAGAATCACTGTAATTCGGGGTCCATCCGATCGAGAAAGAAAGTACCACCACCTCCAATACCACATAATCAAACACCTGCATTTCAGTCGCGAAGCTACAACAATTATGATTCAAGTGCTCGAAGTAGACTTAATATAGATAATAATTGGGATTACGAAGATGGAATCAATAGTAATATGGGAAAGAACAGTCGGTAAGACTTTGTTTCAAATTGTTTAAAAGTTTTATGTATGTAACTTTGTACCTTTCCCTGTATGTGATAATAATCAGAATTATGTTATGATCTTGTTTCACCTACACTTACAGTGTTAATCCAATTGAAGAGTTACAAATGCTTGGCCGAAGAAATAACAACGATTCTGATGACGATCCGCCCTTCAATTTTCAGGTAAGAATAAGAGTAAGAACGAAAAGCTGTTTTCTCTTTTAGATTTTTCTAATTTGTATGACATATCTCCGCAAACAGATAACGCAAGTCAAGATTTTGCACACCCCTAACAAAGAAGTGTAATAAAATTTTAGGCAATGCTACGAAAAACTTCTCATCAACGTGCCTCAATGAAGAGGACTCCAGTTTATGAAAGTTACTCTTCACCTCCGCCTCCCAGATCTACCCATCGTACACCGATATATAAAAATGAACCGAAATCTAACGTCGTCTATCAAAGCGGCGATAGTAGAGGTGGATCGCCAGAATGGAGTCCGAATGAAATGGTGAGAATGTCTGAAAAATATGGCAGAGAGGGTGCTTGGAGCAATGATAAGAAAACGTACAAAAAAGGGGAACCAATCACCACAGAACTCGCACCGGGAATAATCGTTCAAGGATATGTTGCTGATTTATAAACTTGCAA
Organism: Synergus japonicus; assembly: GCA_900474275.1. Taxonomy (NCBI): domain Eukaryota; kingdom Metazoa; phylum Arthropoda; class Insecta; order Hymenoptera; family Cynipidae; genus Synergus; species Synergus japonicus. Next base: position 48,008 of record UCOH01000074.1, read on the forward strand.
AAAATTACGAAAAAGAAAACTATATATACTTAAGATTTCACTAATTCACTTAATTTTTGTTAAACTTAAAAAGTTAAAATCATAGAATAGAAAGAGGTTTCAAACTAGAGATCTTTTTCCACGATTGTAATTTATTCTACTATAATGAAGATTTGTAAAAATCTTTAGTAAATTGATGATGGTGCAGTAGGAAAATATAAATATATTTTGAAAAAACTTTCAATTAAAACTTGTTATCTACAGTAAGCCTCTTTAAAATATATGTAACCCTATTACAAGACTTTAAAATACAAATAAGTCAAATGTGCACATTTTTCTTCATTTCTCTCTAAAAAAATAGCCAAAAGCGTACAGCTCGTTTTTCTTTCATCGTAACACCTTTCAATAATATTTAATAATAATAATAATGTAATATTTTCAATAATATTTTCGAATCCTGTTAATCTTGTTCAGGCACGTATCCAGAAATCGTATATCTTTCTTCAATGCTCGGAAAACAAAGGACAAATGAGGGGCCCTGGCCCCCCTTTTGTCCTTTGTTTTCCCAGCATTGAACAAAGATACACGATTTCTGGATACGTGCCTGATCTTGTTATTATAAATATACATTATTTCATGCTTACCTGCCTATCCTGGGTCCTTTCTGAGAACTTTAATATTAAAAGTTTACATTAAAAAAAAACCAACATTTTTTTTACATTTTACTTTATTTAAAAATCAAAATTGTCTTTTTTTATAATTCAGATCGAATCTAAAATTACAAAAATCTAAAAATTAAATGCAGTGAAACAGATTACTAAGAACTACAAGTACATTAATTAAATTTCCCTTACGAAAAAATATTATAGGAAAATGAGTATAGGCCTATAATGATAATAGTTTTAGGATAAATCCCCATTGATTTGATCAGCAAGGATTTATATTATACAAATATATTATATTATACGAATTTATATGTATATTATATATATATAATAATTTTCATATATATATATATGAAAATAATATATATATATTATAT
>UCOH01000075.1:0-17567 GCA_900474275.1 Synergus japonicus
TATATATATATATATATATATATATTTAGGTAATCAATAACTTCATAGATTATCTAAAAGAATGGGAAGAAGTTGTGAAGAAAAGGGAATACGAATTTTTAAGCAACTCAACTTTTTATGGGTTGAAAGTAACACTATGTGCAGCACTAGAGCTTTGCAAATTTCTCGTAGAAGATTGTTGATTTAATTACTTAATGACTGCCAAACTAAACCAAGACAATCTGGAGGTTGGCAATATTATTAGATTTTTGTAAAATTTATTTTAATTTTAGAATTATTATTATATTGCTGTATACGATATTTGAGTATGGTTAACGAAAATTCTTTTCACAGCAATTGTTTGGTTTAATGAGAGAGGTTTACGGTTCAAATGATCATTCCGATTCTGCCCTTTTTATTCAAATGTATAGATTGATATCAACTTATTCTTTGGTTAAGCCACCTAAAGATTGTAACATTACGAAAGGAGAAGTTATGAACACTATCTTGACCTTAAAAGATATCACAGATGATGACAAAAGACAAGAGAAATGGCACGGGCTTATAGATACCATAATTCAAATAGATCAAACTTGCAATGGAATTGCAGATGCGACGAAATTATTAGAAGATCACGATCAATTCCTGTTTACTACCTCAGATTATGTTTTAGCATACATTGCAGGATTCGTTGCTCGTAAAGTAATTCGATTTTCGACATGTACTATAAAAAAGAAAAGCGTACATTATTATAATTAGTGTAAATATACTCTAATTTTGGGCCCAAGTGAAACTGTGCCAGAGAATCACAAACCAATCATTGCCTTCTATTCCACTTGTCGGTTGTGTTAAACATGCTGCAAGTGTCACGCATAAAATAATAACCTTTTTTTTAACAACAAAGATGTACTTTTTATGTAAGCAAAGTAACAGCAATGACAATGTCGAGAAGTTAAAAACTAAGGAGAAGAGAAAGTTGGCAAAACTTTCATATGTAGCAGATTCCAATGAGGCTACGAATACAGAAGCACTCATACAATGTAATTCACAACCAGAAATTGCATTAAGACAGAGGAGGAAGAGGAAAGTCACGACTATCAAAGAAAATAAAAATTGTAGTCAACAGATCGCCGAAAATTCTGTAGTCGAAACCGAAGAAGTGAACGGGTTGTTCGATTCCTGTATCGTGGTAAAATTCTTTGAACCCCTGCATGTGTCAGATGTTAAGATAAAAAAAGAAAATGCAATGAAAAAACTACCGGCCTCAAACAGGAAACATAAATCTTATGATAGTGCCAAAGTTAATATTCTTGTAAAGAAAGCACACATAGAAAAGTTTGCTCTGCAGGAAATAACAAATACTCTGTGATAGTTCTAAATTAATAATTTGTTCTTATTAAACTAAGGATTATTTTATTTATTTGAAGTATATGTGTAGAGGCAGTTCTGCAATCCGGTGCCTCAATTATATATTGTAATTTTATGATATTTACCTTTTCTACGTCCTTTTCGGTTATTTGATGCCATATTCCTTCACTTTTTAATTCAAAAACAATTAAATGAAAATATATTATGTTTATTTCCAACCTGTCCCTCGATTTTCACAACAAATGACAAATACGAAACATAACCTCAAAATGCTTCAAAATATATAGCATAGAGGGGGAATATCACGTGACAAAAAAACGTTAATTATTTTCTATAAACCCGTCATAATTCTTAGAGGTGGATCTGTCCTGCCCCCATTCCTAGAGATTTCCTAGTACCCCTACTCCTTATTATTACTTCGTGGTTAGTTAACTGAAAAAATTCTGGTACAACGTCTGCACCACCTACATTACGCCATTTGCACTACAGATTTGGAGCACCGGTGCACCACTTCGCCGTACAGATGCACCAAAGTCGGAGCAAATAATGTCCCTTTAGATCGTGCGCCAGAACTGGCGCAGCATACGTACGGTAAAAGTGCGTCTGCTATCCCAAGAAGGGACATATACTGCCCCTTCGCGATGTACATGATTTGCCTCGGTTTTTGGCGCTAGTGTTGTCTCTTAGGTACAAACAGTGTGCCGAAATTTTTTCAGTGTATATAAGGACTATTTCTACCGATACACTCTGCATGCGATATTCTGCGTTATAGGCATCGACATATAGAAATGGACTGCGGGACGCTGTAGAATTGCGTTGTTAGGTTATAGAATTATTATGTGTGCGTTAAATAAATGAATAATACGTTTCTCATCTGTCTGTCTGCTTGGCAGTAAGCCCTTTTTTAATTTTGCTTTAGAAACTAACCTCTCATATCAGAGGCACACAAAAAAAATCCGGAGACCGTTTTGCTCCATCATGTTAAATTTAAGGGCATTTGAAGGTCAAATCGGAAAAAAATCGATTAACAGAAGGTGACTATCATTTCTATGATTCTAACGAACATCAAGGTCAATTCAAGGTCAAATTTTCAAAATTTAAGTTAGCATCTTGATATTTCAAATGACGATTGCAAAAATACGAAAATGTGCCTTCATGGAACTTGACTGAGTCCAAATTCGAGGCTTAGAGACAGAAAGAATCACTATGTACGAAAAGAGTGGCCAGGAAGAACAGAATTCCATCCAGGGACTAAAAACATCATCCGCAAACCTTTAGTAGATCCATTAAACATTTTACTTCCACCCCTTCATATCAAACTTGGTCTCATGAAGTAGTTCGTCAAAGCTCTGGAGAAGGATGGTGAATGATTCGGATACTTAGGGCAGAAGTTTCCAGGCATAAGTGATGCCAAACTAAAAGAAGGTACCTTTTAATGTTCCACAAATTCGCACTTTGTTCAGAGATGACAAATTTGTCACAAAAATGAATTGTGTCGAAATAGATGCATGTACCAGTTTCCAAAAAGTCTCCGAGAATTTCTTAGGAAATCAGAAAAGTGAAGATTTCGAAAATTTAGTTCAAGATTTATTGGAAAACTTCAAGAAGTTGGTTGTTTGATGAATTTGAAACTACATTTTCTACACTCTCATCTCGATTATTTCCCAGAAAATCTCGGAGACTACAGTGAAGAACAGGGTGAACGTTTTCATCAAGATATTAAGGAAATGGAATTTCATTATCAAGTAAAGTGGGATGTAAACATGATGGCAGATTTTTGTTGGATGCTTAAGAGGGATACCGAGATGAAGACGCAAAAGAGAAAGAGAAATCCGTTATATAGATGTTTTGAGGACAAAAAGGTTCGCTACAAAAGAAGAAAAGTGTGAATTTTTGCAATATCATGAAACGCTGTTTGCATCTTGGAGTACCTTCATCTCTATGAAGGTAATGCATGGCAGATTCGATATATGTGCCTGAACAGAAGTTTCACAAAGTCAATCGATTTTTTTCCCGATTTGACCTTCAAATGCCCTTAAATTTGACATAATGGAGCAACACGAACCACTGATTTAGATTCAGCGCGTCAAAATACATAAGAATATATAGGTCCGGTTTTTGGTAATGGCCACTTTTTTTGTGTGCCTGTGTAATTTATAGAGACTTTATTTGAATGTTTACAACTGCGTGGCTGAATGCAGACTGTCCTGGGTGGCAATTATGTAACTTTTCACGTTCACTCTCACGTTAACTTTCACGATCACTTCTTGGTTTTTCACTTTTTGATTTTCACTTTTTCCAAACGTCATAATTGACATTCACGTGTATTTGAAAAAAGTGAAAATCAAAAAGTCGACAACCAAAAAGTGAACGTGAAAGTGAACGTGAGAGTGAAAAGTTACATAATCGCCCCCATGTCCTCGTTCTACAGCGCTATCTGATGATAAGACTTATTAGAATTTAGTACAATATGTGAATTATTATCTCGCAATTCGGCGATCCTGATCATTTAGGATCGCGCAAAGAACCTCATGATATGAGGTTCTTTGCGCTTCTGGTCGAAATACCGTTTGTTGTAATGCTGAGATTTAACGAATTTCTCTTTAACCTTTTTTTGAAGTCGTTCTAAGTCCCGCATTTCCTCGTCTAGTCGTGCCTGCTCGAAATGTTCAGCCACAACATCAATGATCTTACCGTGCCGATTAACACCAAAAAGAAGCTTGCTTGGGGTTCCTCCTGTTGATTTGTGGACAGTATTGTTTAGAGCAAACTCGACTTTCGGTAACATTTTATACCAATATTTGTTGTTAGTAGGATTGGATAATGTGACGAGCATTGGACCCAAAGTACGGTTGATCCTCTCAACTTGTCCGTTTGCTTTAGGAGACGCAGTTGCTATTAGGACGTGTTCGATGTTATTTTCTAACATGAATAATTTAATAGAGTTAAAATTAATTATTAATTAATTCTAAACTTGGATTGTCGTTGAGCAGAAATTCTGTAATATCGTCGTCAGTGCAAGAGTTTATTAGAATGATTTACGGAATGTTACTTTCAATATTACTCTGACCTGTCAAACTAATACCGAATTTTTTTAAAGTCTGTCTACCTACAATAGCGAGTTACATTGTCTATGCTTAGACTTACAAGAATTTCTCCTAAAATTTGTAATTCTCTATTGTTATGTCCCTTTTCAAAGCACTTGAAACAAACACCTGGTTCTCTCTTTGGCAGCTTGAACTCAGCTGAAGTGTGGTCAAATTGACTACCGTTGTAGCAGCGTATGTTTGGATCACTTGAACCCGAAAAAATTTCTACAGGTTTTTACGTTTTATATTCACAAACCACGTTAGCTCTGGTGGTTGAATATTGAGAAGACTCGGATTTCGGAACATCCTTATTAAGTGAGATCTTCTCAAAGTCCTTCAGAAGGTCTTTCTTTTCATTGAAATTATAAATTCTCGCTTGATTTTTCATGTTGGTATCCGGAATTCCGTCGATTAAGTAGTCTACCATTTCGTCGTCAGCGATAGGGACTGCGTTGGCAAAGATGAGTTTTCTGTGGAAGTAATCATTGTTAGTTAATCATTGTTAATCGTTAGTCCTCCAATTCATTTCTTCAAACTTTTTTCGAAGTGCTAACCTACTTGGTCGATGGTCGAACATTGTTGCGAGCTCAGTGAATAGCTCGGTGATCGAGATGCTAATATATTTCGATTTGGACTGAAACCATTTTAGAGCTTTATTTTTGAATATTACAGCAAACAGAAGGCGAGCTTGAACGTCCTCTAGATCATAGCCCATTATCAGAAGTTCAAACTGGTTTTTCCATTTTGTATAATTGGAACTCGTCCCATCATAATCACTTAAAAGTTCTTTCAGGAAAGATATATTCACACGTCGATGATGCGCAACTTCCTGAATTGGTTTTCATGAAGTTTCCCGTAACAGTTGATTCTCTCTTCGAGTTAGATCCAATTCCGTCTAAAGCAGTTCACACTCTTTTTGAAGTAACTCTATTTCTTTTCGTCCCTGGCAGTTAGCAGAGAAATATTATCTCTATCTTGTTTTATCTAAAAATGTATATTTTTCCTACTTCCTATCGGGTAGAGTAAAATTCTTATATTAAATGTTTTTATACATTTGCTAGGACAAGCCCACAAAACTTTTTTCCCTGCAGTGGATTTCTGGCATTCAGGGACAAGCGATCCGTTAACGATTGAGTTACGAATCAAGCGAGCTTTGGGTTTAGAGGCGCCCCCTGAATCCGGGACATCGCACCTCCCTGTGCAGTGGCATTATTCGGTCCACTTGTTCGCACCCTCGACGAATCAACCCCTATGCCGCGTTTCTCCAGTTCTCTCTCAACCTCCCTTATAATCCTGTTACGTGTTGCGATGTTCAGCGCACCTCCACCCGTTTGTGGGATACCACTCCCTTGTTCACATTGTCTCTGCTGCCTTGAGAAACAATAGATACAGCAAACACAATGCGTAATCCGAAAATAGAAACGTTCGAAGGACTTTTATAAAACAACGGTTGAGTATTTGTTCAAAAGAAAGTTACTCACATGATACTCATGTCAAGTTCATATGAAAAAGGCAGACTAAAATCCGAAAAAGTACTACCCATTCTTTTTCTTTTAAGTAATGCACTCGAAAGGCGGCAATTGTATTTTGATCACTAGCGTATTTTCAGCCAGTGATAGTTCGTTAATATAGATTCATAAAGTCTTAGATATGTTTTTTGAACGTAAATCTTAAAGATATAGGCATAGGTATAGATATTTTAGAAATCTTTCAAAAGTTGAATTTTTCGTGGAAGTAATCATTGAATAGCAGAATTCTAGATAGTTTAAAAAATATATATATTTAAAAGAGAAATAATTTGCGGGTTCCTTCAGGAACCTGCAAAGGATCCTGTATAGATATTTTCGCTATGAAAAAAGTTGGGCCTCGGCCTTAAAAATTAAACCCCACGGCTAACCTTGTCGCAGAATTTTCTCTCGAATTTTTCATAGCGAAAAATCTGTAAAGGATCCTTTACAGGTTCCTCCGAATGAACCTACAAATTATTTTTTAATCTATCGAGGATCCTGCAAGTGTTCCTACACAAGAAACTGTATAGGATCCATATATCTAGCTATATATGATTCTTCACGGGATTCTATATAGGAATGTTCAACAGGGAAGAAATATTCGAACGTAGGATTTGGAATTGACTCGGAATTAATTTAAATCCGAAGCTTTCGATAGGGAAATGTTGGTGCAAATAATTTTTGACAAAGAATAAAAATATCAAGTTTATAAAAGTTGACATAACACTGGTGAACACAAATTTGGTGTATGAGTTCTAAATATCAAATCTTAATTTCTTTTACGTAACTAATGAAGGGAAAATAATTTTTTTTTATTAAAGTTTACTTTTGTAGAAATCTGTTGCTTATACATTCAACCTAGCGGTTACAAAGTTTAAAACGTTTGTGGAACGTCATAAATATGTTTTTAGAACGTAAATTTGAAAAGATATTTTTAGAACGTCCAAAAAAACGTTCCAAGTCAGGTCAAAAAACGTCTAATGTTCCAAATACATCCGAAAAATGTCTTTGGAACATTGTATGTTTTAAGAACATTTATTTGGTCTGACTTAAGATATTTTTAGGATGTCTTAAAAACGTTTTGAGATATTCGTGTCCACTGGCAAGCAAAATTTTCAAAACTTACTAATCGACGTAAAATAGACAAAAACCCAAAAAAATTTTCTGTTGACCTATTTAATAATCTAATACTGGCATAAAGACGGAAGTATCCGATCGGCGTGATGAACGTAGCTTCGAAGCTTCGCAACTATATCTATTCGCAAACGTGTTCGCGCGAAAGCGAGTCCGAGAGGCGACGTACAAATAAACATACCTGGCGATAATGAAATCCTCATCCCTGCAACTGCACCCTAAAGTTTAGCGATCTCTAATGAACTGGTAGCTTGTTAGTTAGGCATTCGGCTGTCGATGAAAGTATGTGTAGATAACCTATGTTCACCTATCTAACAGTGAGAGAATGTTAGTAAGCATTATATCGAATGGCCGTCTGTGTACATACGGCACGTTACTGAGGGGGTGCGGTCTCGCATGTTCTGATGAACGGATACAAATAAATCCTGTTAGAGCTGTTTCTACTTATTACCAGCTTGTGAAAATGTCCAATGATGTTTTTTTCTACAAAAAATTGGTACAATAATTTAAAAAAAAAATGTTCTGTATGTAGAAAAACCTGTTGGGATGTTTTCTTAAAATTCTTTGGCATAACTCATCAGGGATACGATTTTGTACGTTCACTTCACTCTCACCTCGCCTCACCTATCTTCAATTTTTTTTTATTCACGACGCCTTTTAATTTTGACTTTTCAAAATATAAATATACCGATGACATTCAAAAACACGTAGTTAAGTGAAAAAGTGGTTAAGTAACTATCTATTAAAGAAAAGTTTTCTCGATGTTAGTTAAAATAATTTTTAAGGGGTTAACATTAATTTAATATTTATTGGCACTTAGTATGCTTAGATAGGAGAGTTTGGCATAGAGGTACACAATATAAAGGTTCATCTAATTTATAATTTGAATATCATAAAACATAATTTGTTCATTCTGCAACTGTTTCATTGGACCTTCTTTTGCTGTTGACCACTATATTGATGTTTCCAAAGGTCAATACCACAATAATTCCCATGAAGAGGTATGCGCCTTGCGTACAATGAGACTCATAGAAGTACATATATTGTATAGGAAGGGGATCCACACGTGTGCATGTCTCAATACAAATGTAATACATATATGCATATTTAACAACGCAACATCCGAAGATGGATCATCTACCCATCATAAGATATATGTGGCTTCTTCGAACTTTTACATCTGACTAAGCAGAAAGATTCGTTCACACGACCGCAAGAAGCATCCACTGTCTCGCTCGTATACCCCTCACACTGTAACCTGCCGATACTAAGCTTTCATTTCTTTGAATCGTTTGGAATCTCGTTTATCATCTGTCGTCAAGAAACGTAGCACCGCAATCCTACAACAAGTCTTTTTGGTATCAATCAATCTTTTATCGGCTACTGAAGTTGGATTTAGCCAGCTTTCAGTTATTGCTTTCACAATTCAACATTAGCTCACATGAAAAAAAAATTAATACCAACGAATGAAAGAATGCAGATTAGCCCTAATTTAAATATATGATATATCTAGAGTAAGCAAATAATATACCCTCAACAGGCAGTTGTTTGTCAGATATCGTGAATTTGACTTTCGTTGTAATAAGTATATACACTAAAGACTCGAACCGCTCAAATTTCACCGCATTCCTCCATCAAATTTCACTAGCATCTTTTTCACCAAGCACATGATACCACTGCGCATGCCATGGCGCTGGGCATCTGGTTGGTTGCTCTTGGCGCGCTGTTTAAAATTCTAAAAAATATTATTTAAACCCACTACACATGCGCAATTGATGTAACGTATATGCAATTGATGTGACTATAGAGGAAAGGAATTTGAAATAAATTATATAAATGTTTGTATAGTACAACCTGTCTAAGAGCTCCAATGATTTTCAACTTAGTTTTTGTAATAGTATATTTGTAGTTTCACGTTGGCAGGGAACTCGCGAAACACCCTGTGTATATCGACTTCTGTAGGGTTCCAATGTACTACTTCTTTGCGCCTAATATATTAATATATTAATATATGTTCGTTGACGATATGATATCGCCAGAACAGTTAAAGTTGTCACAGATATTCACTTTCACTGATTTAAGGATATTCCTATATTTTCTCGTTTGTTTCTAGCTATACGTTCAGCTGTCATACGGAACAACTTCCCTATGACAGCCCAACTTTTTTCCGTACCGTAGACACAGAACCTTGAGCATTCAAGGTACATAAAGCGCTCCTAGGACATCCAATATCAGTCTAATCGACGTTTTTAAGACGTCTAATGTCCTGAAGATGACCTAGAAATGTTTTAAAAACATACAATGTCCTCGAAAAATCTTGCACGACAACATTAGATATCTTAACTACGTCTCTAGGAAGTCCAAAAGACAAATACGAAAAGACGTCTAAAGGACATCCCAAACACACTCTTAAGATATTCTTAAATTATATTAGCCAACTGGGAGTTGATTTGTGAAATCTTCATTCGGAGAGTTTGAATAATTTTTGTATTGACCTCAATAAATATCCTAGCGAAAGCTTCGGGTTGAAATTTATTCATTCCGGAATTTGTATCCGAAACACACAGTTTGATTCCGATCTAATCCGAAAGAAGTTTTCAATCCAAATTAATCCGAAGCCTATTCAAAATCAATCTGAACCTTTAATCCAAATGAATCCGTTAATCAGAATTAATCCGAACTTTCAATTCGAATATATCCGGTCAATCGGAATGAATTTGAATTTATCCGAATTTTTGGAAATCATTCGGATTGATTCGGATAGGCCGGATTAATTCGGTTTGAAAGTCCAGATCGACCAGATAGAGCGGATTCATTCGGATATAAAGTTTGGATTAATTCAAATTGACGGAATGAAACTGTTTGGTACCGGTACAAATTCCGGAATGATTCGGATTGATTCGGAATGAATTTAAATCCGAAGCTTTCGTTACGGTAGCGCGCGCGCGTGTGTGTGTGTGTGGATTTAGCTATTTTTTGTCGCCCTATTAACTTAAAGATAGTTATAGATAAATTGATGAAACTTGTAGGGTACATTGACACCACCAATATCTCAAAACGTGCCAAAGGATTTTTCAAAATATTGAATTTTAAAATTTTTATGTAGATTTTAAATTTTTGTAAAATTTATTTTTTGACTATAAATCCTCAAATAATGAAAATTCAAAGCTTATGTAAAGGAAAGAAAGATTCTTGCGTGAAAACAAATCGATTGACCTGTACGATTAATGAATTTTATTGAATTTTAAGAAAATTATGATTATATCGTTAATTCTTCCTCTATAAGGAAGCAAATTTATTTGCAACATTATCATAATGAGGAAGCAAGTGCTCAAAAATGAGCACAAAAAAATATATATATAGTTAAATGGAACACCCGAGATCGAATTAACAGCTAGTTTAATTTTATAATTACTTTGTTATTGTAGCTACATTTTAATGTAGGTCCTCGAACAGAAGATTGTTTGTCACCCTCTATTAGCGGCGAGTCAAAAGGCTTAGCGTCAGGTGTACCCTGATCGTTGGCATCTATCGATAATCGATACAATCTGATGTGGACACAGTAGATTAGATGGCAGTGAGTTATTATATACAATGGAAAGAACCTCTGCACGCTATCGATAGTCAATAAGATCTACTTGTAATGTTGTAACATTGTACTGGGGCTTCAATGAACATGCCGAAACAGATACATAATAAAAGAAAATATATATGCAATTAACGCATTACACAACAACCTATGAGCCACACGCAGGTATACATAATGGATCGTCGTAAACTTTGACACGACTCTGACAACAGGACCACCAAGGAAACATATGGACATATTTACCATATCAAATCTTATCCGAACATGACAAAAGCAACGTCTAATAACGTCTAAAAACGTTTAAATTTTTATAGAACTTAAGTTGCATTCGTTTTAATATTTGAAGTACAATTTTAATTTTTAGAGTATACATACGTACTTTTTTTTTAAAGAAAGGAGTCTTAAAAAATGCAGATGCATGGGCAAACGAAATGCAATTCGTACGCGCAATATGTAACTCTGCATAATTTTATATTTTTAGTACATAGTCATGCATGCTGATAATATATACATAATAATAATAATAATAATAATAATAATAATATATACATAATATATAATATTATTTATGATATTATGGTATGCTTCAATACAATATAATATAAAAGTACCAACATAAAAATATAACAGATGATTTACATATAGAAATGGTACTGCTAATTAATATGAGAGTGGAAAAAAAATTTTGGGATATCCCATCATATACAATATAGATATATTGACAAAAGATTTCTTATTGTGATGAACGTCTTGGAGACGTCCTTCCCTGTTGAAAGTAAAAAGATAGAAAAGGATAGAGATATTCTATCCTTCCCATGTGTACACTTTGCATCCATCAAAAAATTTTTCTATCTTTGTGTGTAACCATCGTTTTCAGTTGGCTCTATCTTGTCCTATCTGTTTCTATCCATTCCAAAAAATTTCTATCCATTTTCTCTATCTTTTTCTATCTTTCTTTCTATCTACCTCTTCCAAAAAAATTTGAATATCTTTCTATCTCCCATTTTTAATAATTTTCTATCCTTAATTATAAAATTATTAATTTTCATATTTTGGGAAAGTATAATAATATTTTAAGTAGAATATTTTGTACATAAATATTACAATAATCTTACCGCTAATACATGTATCACTGAAAAATCCTTATGCCAGCGCGAACCTACGCACATAGAGTACGCTGTCATAGTCATCCAGTCGTGAAGATGTCCTGAAGATGTCTTTAAGACGTAGAATATCTCCGGGACATTTTTTATACGTATATTGCACGGCCAAGAGTCATGTGATAAAAGACGTCTTAGAAGCGTCCCGGAGACGTCTCTGCAATATTCTTAAATTTTTTGCCCACTGATATATTAAAAAAAATATATACTTTTTTTTTTATAAAAATGATCACAAGCACGACCCTGTGTGTGAACTAGTTTGTCTTTTTTAAAGGTTAAAATCAATGTTTACGCTTCTACAATACGGAAGTTTCCCTCGGTTGCGGTTTAGCAGGAAATTGAACGACAGTATTAGGCCGACAACGGATCTATCACGTTTCGAAAGGCGTGACGAAGGGTTTCTTCGAATATCGCATTCATAAATTCAGGTGTCCGAACGTTTAGATCAGAGCCGTGGACCACCGCTGAGATTGCTGCGAACAATCTGCCAGTCACCCTTTGGTGATCTTAGCACATTCGTCAACTTCATATCTGGCTAACGTTCCGTACCCAAAGACCTGAACCGCAATTCTTTTCCAATTGCGAGTCTCGTCCTTATACATTTCATTCTTCTAATATCCAAAATAGGAATTACATCACTTTTCTCACGCGTTTTTGTCACTTTAACTTTTCTCGAAAGATCGATTGACATTCTTAAAATCGTATACGCTACAAATAATATTTCTTTCTTTTCAACGTTTCATGGTGCATCCAAACTGTAATGTCTTAACCTCTTAAGGACAATGAAGCGATAAATAAAAAATGCACGCCTACAAGTACTTTGAGGCTGTAGCAATTGGTACAAGGGAGGCTGGGTTATAATAATCTATATAATAATAGTCTTTAAAATGACTAGAACATTTTTAGGACATAAGACGCCTTAGGGATGTCCTTGAGATGTTCATGGTTTTGTACCAACTCGGTAAATCATTTGAGAATTTTGCAAGAGTGTTTAAAGATAAAAAACACAGACTTTCTGACTTCAAACGTGGTAAGTAAATTTTGAATGTTGAAAGATTTTTGTTTTAAGGAGGCACCCCACTGTGGCGCCCGAAATTTTAACGATATTTCACGAATTTTTATATTCTCATCAGAGAATGTATTATGTTTGTGTAAAATTTTACCTCCCTATTTTTTGTTAAATGTTTATGTTGTAATTTAGTGATAAAATATAATCGCGTAGGATATAAGGTATACGAAAAAGGTGAACACTTTATTGTAAATATGAATATAATTATTGAATTTAAAGAATGAGTTACAAATCTGTATTTTACTTTACTTTAGTATCTGTACTTGAGAGTCTGTACCCTTAAGTCTTATTCGACGGCTTGTCACAACGGAACTACTAAAAACTGACCTGTAGGAAATGGGCTATAGACCCCTTTTTCTTGCTAGTCATAAAATAGTATGAATCATCTATTCTAACTACAAAACTTGAAATATTCGTTGATATTCCAACACTTTACGTTTTGTAATCCCCTGAACCCGAAAAACATGGTTTTACCAATATGTCTGTGTGTGTAGATTTTTATTTTTCGTTCACGATAACTTTCGAAAGAATTGACCGATTGGATTGGCCTTTCGTGTACTCTTTTAGTGTCCTAAAATGAAGGCCGAGTTCGTTGGACAGCCATTTTTGATGAAAATTCTAAAAGTTAGAGCATTCTGAAAATTTGAAAAAAAAAAATAATTTAATTTAAAGCCAAATAATGCACGATATGAAAAAGAGTTAAACAATGAAAAATATATCTTTTTGAACGCCCTACAGAAATGATGTAACAATTTTTTGAATTTTCTTGAAAAATCGAAAATTCAAATTTTGAGCAAAATAACGCGTGATACAGAGAAAATCATAAGAATATAATTATTGGTCTTTAAATCATCTAAAAATTGTCCCTTGAATATTTTAGGTATAATACGATGTTTAGTTTTTGTTTTAATCATCAAAAATATATTTTTTTTAATTTTAACACAAATCGTAAGGTTTGAATGATATTTAAAAATAATATTTAACGAAACTCTTGAGCGCCTTTTTGAAAATAGATATATTCAGATCAATAGATCATTAAATAAATTAATTTTCTCTTAATTCTAAGATATTTAAAATTATTTCAAGAGATTTAATAATTTTTTTACTTAATGAGATATATGTTCCAGTAATCGTATTAAAATATAAAGTTGAAGCGCGAGTGCTCTGATAAGAAATAAGTTTTCTTCTTCATTTGAAACTAAAGTAATTTAAATAAAATTATATAGCAGCGATGAAGGTTGGTAAACGAATGCAAGCGCGCAAAGTGTGATGAGAATGTGTGCTCATAATAACACCCCTAGTTTAATAATGTAACGTTGAAAACATATGTACATATAATGAAATTATATCCACCAAGCAGAAAATGCGTTAATATTCTAAAACTCGAACGCGCCACATTAGCCGTCGCGCCGTGCATTGACCGCCGCTACCCTACGAGTACCTCCTTAATTACTATTTACTGATGTTTTAACTTAAAATTTATGAATTTTTTATTTATGAATTTTGCACACTATGAGTTAAATATTCCACACAGTGTCCATCTCTAATCTAAATTTTCATTCTTATATTATGTAATTTGTTTTCCCTACATTCGTGGTAGTTGGCCAAGTATGTTTTGCACAAATTGTTAGGTTAACCAAAACTAATTGTCGATTATCGGAAAATAGGGCAACACGGGTTCAAAGAAAAAAGAACAAAGCAGGCCAATCAATCAATTTTGTTCTTCTTTGTACACAACTTCCTTTACAATTTTTACATTCTCATCAGAGAAGGTATTAGATTTGTGTATAATTTGACCTTCCCTTTTTCTCAAGTATCTACGTTTTGTGATTCTGGAACATGAAAAACATATTACTCAGAATGTATCTGTCCTCTCTACTTGTAAATCTGTTCGGCTGTAGATTTTTAGTTTTTTAGCACGATAACTTTCGAAAGAATTGACAGATTCATTTGGTCTCTCTTTTAGTGCCTCAAAATCCAGTTCAAGTTCGTTACCCAGCCATTTTTGAAGGAAATTCAAACAGTATTTTGAAAAATTTTGAAACCACGTTGTTTTAATTTACAAATTCTATGTACGGATATTTAGTACATACAAATTCGAATAATTTATTCTTAATAAGACTTTTTTCCTTTAGGAAAAAAATTATCAGCCTTCTGACATTTTGAAAATTCAAAAAAAAACGAAGGAAATTAAAAATTTAAAGCCATCAATCCACAAAATGAAAAAACAATAAAGGAAAGGAAAAAGTTTCAAAAATTCAAATTTTTAGCTAAAAAACGTAAGATATAGAGAAAATGATAAGAATATGCAAAAAATGAAAAATAGATTTTTTCAAAATCCTGACTACCACTCACCTTTTAAGTAATTCGACTTTAAAGAAAATATTTCTCATATGTGTGTGTACATTATTTCTATTAAATTATTTATTTAATTAGAACGAAGATTTTACCAAATTAAAAATACGTAACTCATATAAGTAACTTTTAGGTTAAATTTGTAACCGGTCAGGTTTTAAAGAATATTTTCATGTTAGCCCGCTGCAATCATTAAATATATGTCCAATGAATTATGATTGCAACAAATATAAGGTTGAATATTCATCATGATGAACATCGGCATTTTCAAGAGCCTCTTGATCCAGAAACTCCTTGAGGGAATCATCGTCATCAGACTCGAGATCATAAAATTCACAATCTTTGATTAGCCCAAAACGATGCCGCAGAACAGCTAAAAATATCAAGGTTCTGAGATATTTAACGACGGGGGCGTGTGCGGCAGGGCACAGTGTCGTCCAGTTTTTGTTGCCGGTCCTTAATCAAAGTTTGATTGCAGAATCTCTTGTCTTATTATCCTGGAAAAAATACTCCAGTATACGTACGTGAGTCTGCTGTAAGCTTCGTAACTCCGACATAATGGCGGCGCGGATATGAAATATATTCAATTAACAGAACCCGTAAAAAGTAAAAACTGCTGAAGCTTATTCAAGAAATAATTCAGGATTGGTTTTTACTTTTCAAAAGATAATTTTAAATTCACTGCCAGTGAACATACAATATTTGAAACGTTTTTGGAATGGTACACAAATTTTCCATGAACGTTCCGATGTCAGATGTTCTCAAAACATACAAACGTTTCAAGGACGTTTTTGGAACGTTTTTAGAACATTAAATTCAATAGCGACGTTCCAGGAAATTTTTTGTAACGTTCCAAAACCGTAAAGATTGGTTACAGACTCAGGCTAAAAATAAGTTAAATTTAAAATTGCCTTCACTAAATAAATTTACAGGATTCTGCTCTTGCATAATCCATAGAAAACTCAATTTATTAGATACAAAAATGAAAATTCAATCGAACACGCATTAGAGATTCACGTCCACACACTTATAACCTTTAGAATATGCACAAAACCATTAACATCCCAAGGATGGGATGTTAATTGGGACTTTCCTAAGACGTCCAATGTAATAGCTATTTATTTGACAAGTGTGGAAAATAGGTAATTCTCGAGTGTGTGACAATATCACGGATGAGTCGTACTATCTGTTACCTGTTACCGGACAAAAAATGGTGGTGAAGGAGCAGGGTTGCCGACAAAATATATGGAGTGGGGGTTTTCTACGTGTAGAACGTAATTTACATACTACATACTTAAATTACGTATTATACGTAATGAATCCTCGAGCTACGCGTTAGACAACCACGATCAAAGTAAGTCGTATTTTATATACGTCTCATTACATTGTTCCTTTGGCTACTTTACAAGCTCTAGAGGATTGTAAAGTTCACTTTACATTCCTCTAGATGTGTGAAGCGAGATTCCCAGCAATCGGCAACTTTTCTGAGTCTACGGACGCACTGAAAATCGAACTTTCCACAGACATGCTGTGAAAATTGAATTAACGTTTATAGGGCATCCTTAATCTTTTCCCACTGAGATACTGAGCAAAAAATTTATCGAAGGATGTCTTACGAAAAATGTCAGTACGAAAAATGTTCTGGAAACGTCCTTTGTCTTTAAAACTTCTTTAGGTTAATACCTTGGTCTAAGGGAAAGATGTCTTACAGGGAAATCTCAAAACGTCCCTAAGACATCCTTATTTTTTCCCATTTCTATAACTTTGAAGCTTCGTGTTACGCCATTAAATCGTAACTACATAACTTTAGCCACTATTATCCACTCAAGAAAGAGGCCGCGGACTTATAAATCAAGCAATCAACTGCTATAAAAGTCCACCCACGCATCTACGTTTTTTGTGATCTTGGCTGCATTTATACTTACTTTGATTTGGAGTTTGGAGACTGCAAATACGTGCCAAGGTGGCTGCAGTAACCATCATCTCCAAGGTTTTTACAAACACTCATAAGCAGAGATATTTGTTCTTTTTCTAGTTGTCTCGCGTGTTTGATTCGCCACGCTTTGCCGATAAAAGTAAGGCATATATGGCATATGGCGACGGGATTTTGTGTTGCATAAACAGAACACGTGAGGTGACGAGAATAAAACGAGTTATCGCGCAAAAACCATTGTGGAGGATAGGTATCCGTGAATCCGCGCTTACAATATATAACTGAGGGTTTAAAGACACAATGCGACATAAATCAGCGATCATCGCTGGTATGGTCGCGCAAATAGACGGACGTTATAACGTGGGCGTTTTGATATATATATA
>UCOH01000076.1:0-53088 GCA_900474275.1 Synergus japonicus
ATTATAATATAATCCTAATATTAACATTATTAATATATATAATGGTATTAATATTAATATTCTCCACCTGAAAAACCTAACCTCAACATCAAAACGCATCGAAATAGTAAAATCGATCATTTCTTCAATTTCACATGTGAATCGAGGAGATGAGGAGAGGAGGAGAGGAGGAGATATAAATAGACCGCCCGAAGCTTTCCGAAGGCAATCGTACATCTTCGGCTTTTCAAATTCAGAAGAGGAGAAATTGCTGCGCGCGCAATCATTACGGTCTCCTACTATTTTCACACGGACATAGCCTCTTCATTGTGTGCGAGGGCATCTGATTTCAGATCTGGGCACACTGTGTTCAGGTCCACAACCACGAAACCACGTTCTCAATAAAAAAATTAGCAGGCTGCCAACTGACGTGAACGTATGTACTACCAACTAAAGAATTCAAATTTTTTTATCAATTCTTTAATTTACAGTTGCATTCAATTGTGTAAGTAATCCTTTATATGCAATAATGATCGAATTATTGCTCAAAATTCTGAATTTAATATTTTATTTATTTATCAACCATACATTTTATGAAAATTTCACTAAAGCAATAGTTCAATCATTTATTTTTTCCTGGTAAGTAGAAATAAAAACGTTTTCATTTCACAATTTTATTTAAAAATATTAAGATATATAAATAGATACAAATCTTTTTTATCAAAACTGAGGTACATTTGTTTATACTAGCGTAAACGATTATATTATATAATACTACGGAATACAATTCTGTCTTTAAAAGTTAAAAATAAAAACAAATCTCAAGAAGTCCTGCTTCCAATGTCATGAACTACTTATCAAAAGAAGAAATGTGCAAACTTTATTGGAAGAAGTTAACGTTTTCTAAACCTTCAGGTAAATAGTTTAAGCCAGAAACATCTTTATGTTTCATATTGTAACCTTTTCCATATCCTGAAACAAAAATTATTTATTGATGCAACTTTCCTTTAAATAACTGCAATTGTTAACTTATTGTAGAATAAATTTCGTACCAAGACTACCCATTAGTTTTGTTGGAGCATTTCGCAAATGCAAAGGGACAGAGGGTTGTGGACCCTTGTGATCCGAAATGAGCTTTTGAGCTGACTTCAGTGAATCATCCATCAATCTAGATTTCGGTGCTCTGGCCAAGTACGTTACACACTGAGCTAACAAAACATCACATTCTGGCATACCCAACATTTGGCAGCCTTGCATTGTACTTACTGCGATACCTGCAATGTAATTATTTCAATTTAAAACTATTTGAAGTCTTTTATTTGGTTACATTAAAATCTTCAGAATCTTCTATACCTAGAGCTTTAGGATCTTCCAAACCAATATCTTCGCTCGCTGCTCGTACTAATCTTCTTGCAATATAAACTGGATCTTCCCCTCCAGCCATCATCCGTGCTAACCAATACAAAGAGGCATTTTCATCGCTAGCTCTCATTGATTTGTGTAAAGCAGAAATAATATCATAGTGCTGATCTCCTTTTCTATCGTATAACATGTGTGTCTTCTTAAGACTCTGTTCAACATCCTCCAACGTTATTGAAGGTCGCTGTCCAGGTGAACTTTCAGTGTTAAAAGGAGTTTTCGATTGAACAGCTAATTCTAAACCACCCAAAGCTATTCTTGCATCTCCATCACACGTTTCTGCTAACCATTCTATCGTTGCCTCATCTATAAGAAATTTAGATTTTGAATCATCAGAAGTAGCATTCAGACTATTGTTAGAAGTCTGCACTATGCCTTCTAAAGACTTCACTGCTCTTTTCAGAATTGATATCAGACTCAGCACTGATAATTTTTCCAAGACGATCACTCGACAACGACTCAACAATGCAGAATTCAAACTGAAGGACGGGTTTTCTGTAGTAGCTCCTATTAATGTTACAGTCCCGGCTTCTATGTGAGGTAGAAAAATGTCTTGCTGCAGTTTGTTGAAGCGATGAATTTCATCCATGAACATCACAGTTCGGCGACCAAATTTTAATTCATTGCCAGCAACATTAACTGCTTCCTTGACATCATTTACACCTGACATCGCAGCAGAGAGTTTCACGTAACGAAGTTTTCCCGACGAATTTTGTTTGCATATGTGAGCAATTACGTTGGCTAAAGAAGTCTGCAAATTATTCCTATCTTGTAGTCACTGACTTATCCAACAACTCTCATATATAAAAATCGTGAAAATATCATACCTTTCCACATCCTGGAGGTCCCCAAAGAATAATGTTAGGCACTTCTCCTTTATTTAACAGTTGAAAGAGTACACTTTGAGGACCAATAACATGATCTTGACCAACGTAAGTTGTAAAAGACGTGGGTCTCATTTTTTCAGCAAGAGGAGCATGATCCTTAATCCCTGGAGATGGTTTTTGAACTTCATTATTTACCTAAAATCAAATTTATCACTTTATAAAAAATAAAGTCAAGACAAATCATAAGCCATACAAACTCACACATACGTTATTAAGTTTTAGATTAAAATTTGTCCTTGATGTCTGTTCTCCTGAGCTAGTTGGAGAACATAATATTGTGCTCTGTATGCTTGCGCCACGATCAGACTTTGATTTCTTCAAAACAGGACTTTTTTGTCTCCCTGAGGAAGGTAAACCCGCTTTTGATGCTGGTCTTTTTTGGGACCACTGAGATTCCTTTGTTGATTCTGTTGGTTCGTTCAAAAACAAACATCGAGCCACATGTTCGTCGATTTGCAAAGAAAAAAATTCTTTTGAACAAACTGGACACTCCACTTTATCCATGATGCCTTCTCTGTGAATAAAATATTCGAGAATCAAAATTATATAAAATTATATAATCTAAAATTATTATAACCTATTTAAATACAATATGTAAAAGTTTACTGAGCTAAAGAAGAGAATACGGGTTTTTAGTCGCGTCCCTGTTTTTCTTTGTGTATATATAGCAGACGACACTCCGTATTTTAAATATCCCGCCATTTTTAAATGTTTACATATTTTTAAATATAATATGTATATATGTATGTAATGACATTTTGACAGCTGATGAGCTGAGTAGCTGACATGTGTTGCACTTAATAATTTTATGTATCATTAAAAGCATTTCCTCATTTTTACTCAAATAGTTCATGTAAAATATCACAACCGATAAGTTCTATGGGTTCTATGACGCATGAGAAAAATACTATATAATGCGGATCATAATTATTTATGATATGTTTGTGTTTCAAATAAAACAACAAAATGTATTTACATAAGTATATCAGGAATAGAGTGGATCAGTTGTTCTACGAACATTAAATGGAAAAATTAAAGAACCTACAACTATTTTTAGACTTGTTTTGGTCCGGCTTTGGAGGAGTTAACCTCTCTAAGATGAAAGTACCGTTATACAGCTAAATACTACCTATAGTCTCTACGTTTTCTCACATTTGGCTGTACTAGGGTCTCTAGATTCCCTCTGAGAGGAGGACAACGGGGTACGACCTCTCACGTACAGGCAATACTTTGATGGAGAAAGAAAGAATTTTGCTGGCGTGGCGCGTGTAAAATGTCTTTTTGACGTTTATCGAAAATTTAAAAACGGAAATGCGCGATGGAGGTCCGTCGCAGGAAAACGAAAACGTCAGACAGTAAACACAGCGCGAGTTTCGACTACAATGGAACAACAAACATTACGGAACGAATTATCCAGGAAGAGGTATGTCAACTTATTTCTTCAACACCAATCTTCAAAAATACAGTACGATTCTTATTAAATCTTATTCCTTTAAGATTTTTACATGTACAGATTTTTATTCTATTATCAGCTACCATAAAGCTGTTTTTTAGCTATGCATAAAGTTAAATCAGGTCAAAAAATCCGGGAAACTTTGTGCAAGTTCAGCATGTTCAGATATTTTAAATCAAAAAGTTTTAAACGATTAAATTCTTCAATTTTCATATACGAGAGCGCGGAACATTAAAAAATTAAAATTAAAAAGATGTAATTGCTAATTGGTTCTATACGAATAAATGCAAATAATCTTTTTAACATAAAAAAAAATAATTTGACGTATTTTGGGGAGCTTTTAGCTTTAAACAGCTTTAAAGGGCAATACAAAAATGTTAAATATGTGTACATTATATTTGTACAATATCAATATTTGAGGTAGTTAAACATATGAAATTATCCAAATATTTGCTTGAATCACTTGAATCAACACACTGTTTCCTTATCCGTGTAATAACATATTTTTTTGTTTGATTGATTTAAAACAAATTGTTTTCAAGTGTTAATAATATTATTACCATGTTGATAATGATTTATTGATGTCTTTATTTCATCAGAGAAATGAAAAACAATTGTGGGAAACACCTAATAAGCAGATAGCAAAACAAAAAATTGAAAAATGTACTCCGGATAAGACCATCGACGAGAGAAAAGAACAAATTACACTGACAGAATCTAAAGACAAGATCGATCCATTAGTGATTGATTTATCACCAGCTCGTGTTAGAATAAATTTGGAGATAGATTTAGTTGCTGTGATCTTATTACTTGTTGGACTTGCTACTCGTCTGTATCGTTTAGAAGAACCTCGAAGTATTGTATTCGATGAATTGCACTATGGCAAATATGTCAGTCTTTATATGAAAAGAACATTTTTCTTTGATTCGCATCCTCCATTGGGAAAGCAGCTGGTTTCGGCAGCAGCATATTTAGCTGGCTTTGATGGACAATTTAAATTTGACAGAATAGGAAGTCCATATGGAGAGAAGGTTCCTCTCTTTGCATTGAGGTTGATACCAGCATTGTGTGGTAGTCTTTTAGTTCCCACCGCTTATCATTTGGCACTAGAATTAGGATTTAGGCACTGGAGTTCTTTCATTGTAGGATTGATGCTACTTTTTGGTAAGATCCATATTATATAAATTATAAATTATTAATGCATTAATCATTACGTTCCTTCTAAAATAAATATTTAAACAATAAAATTTTAGATAATGCTCTCTTGACTCAATCACGTTTCATTCTCATGGAGAGTATACTTATACAATTCTCACTCATGGGTTTGTTGTGTGTGATGAAGTTCAGAAAGGTCATGGATCGACCTCTTACTTTTGCTTGGTGGGTTTGGCTGATACTGGCTGCTGTAAACTTAACGTGTGCATTATGGTAAATTTGATTTATTCTACGAAAGTCTATTTTATTTCACTATAATGAAGTAATTCCACAAATATATGTTTCTTTTCAGCGTTAAATACGTTGGTTTCTATTCCTTATTCCTTGCTCTCGTTTTGATTGGGCGAGATTACTGGAGCTTGCTTCCAAGGAAGACGTTATCAAATTTGGTACTCTGGGGACATTTATTCGCGCGACTTGTGGTTCTTTCCACAGTTATTTCCTCAGTGTATTTGGGAATTTTTTATATCCATTTATCAATACTCACAAAAGCTGGGCCGCATGATTCCGTAATGACGAGTGCATTCCAAGCTAGCCTGGAAGGAGGTTTGGCGAGTATTACAAAAGGACAACCTCTGGAAGTCACTCACGGTTCACAAATTACTCTTCGACACACCTATGGAAGAGCTTGTTGGTTACACAGTCATAATCAAGTCTACCCTCTGAGATATCCTGATAAACGTGGAAGTTCCCATCAGCAACAGGTAACGTGCTATTCTTTCAAAGACGTTAATAATTGGTGGATCGTCAAGCGCCCAGACATCAACGATTTAGTGGTCACAAAACCTAGTGAACCCATAAAACATGGAGATGTTATACAAATTGTGCACGGAATCACGAGTCGTGCTTTAAACTCGCACGACATTGCAGCCCCAATGACGCCTCAAAGTCAAGAAGTCTCATGTTATATTGACTATAATGTCTCTATGCCTGCCCAGAATTTTTGGCGAGTCGAAATCGCTAATCGAGATCAATCTGGCAATGCCTGGCATGCCATTCAAAGTCAAGTGCGATTAATTCACGTGAATACTGAATGTGCACTAAAATTCAGCGGGAGACAATTGCCTGATTGGGGATTCAACCAACACGAGGTTGTAGCTGACAGAATTATTGAACAATCCAATGCAATATGGAATGTGGAAGAACATAGATATACAAAGAGTGAGGACCAGAAGCAAAGGGAGCGAGAATTAATTAATGCAGAGATGATTCCTTTGAAAGCCACGACTTTAACTTTCTGGGAAAAATTTGTTGAATTGCAAATCAAAATGCTATTTGATGGTCACGAGGCACAAAATAGTCATATGTACTCTAGCGGACCTTTGGAATGGCCATTAATGACGAGAGGCATCGCATATTGGGTTTCTACTAAAAGCAATGTAAGTTTAAGAAATAAATTACGTTTTTCATTTTTACCAAAAGCTGTTTTTGTTTTCAGGCCCAAATTCATCTGTTGGGTAATATAGCAATTTGGTATTCTGGGACTATTGCTGTGATTTTATACTCAGGGCTGTTCATATTCTATTTAATGAGACGAAGGAGGCTTTGCTACGATATCTCCGAGATTGAATGGAACAAATTTGTTACTATAGGTGAAGTTTTGCTAGCTGGATATTTTTTGCACTATCTGCCTTACATGTTTGTCGAAAGAACACTCTTTCTACATCACTATTTACCCGCATTTATCTATAAAGTGTTACTGACAGCTGGCACGATAGAACATCTATACTATTTAATTAGGTGAGTCTAAAAAATCGAATCGAGAAACTCGAATTTTTATTTTTAAGAAGGTTTAATACTTATAAGATTATATTTTTTCAGAGTTCACTATAAGAATAATATCCTCTTGTCAATTTTCAAGACGACTATAGTTGCCTGGATCGGTTTCATTATTTTCGTTTTTCGAAAGTTTGCCTCTCTTAGTTACGGAATGACACCTTTGAGTGCTAAAGAAATTTTGAAATTGAGATGGAGTGATACGTGGGATTTTATCATCCATAAAAACTGAAGACATTGCACGACTATGACATTTTACAATCACTAGAAATATGCACTGAATGGCATATTTTATTTTTATACACTTTTTTCATAATTATAACTTCGAAATGGAGATTCAAAGAACATAAATATGTATCTTCAGAGTCAATATCGATTATGAATAGCTATAAGCATATCATTATTTTAGTACAGGACAGTACATGGTACTGTCTTAAAACTTAAAAAAGTAAACTTACTGTTACTTAAAACAAGTAAAAAATACTCAAATATCATTGATATACTGTAATAAGATTCGTACAAAATCTAAAATTTAAGACCCCATGTTTGAGGGATTTTACAGCTCTCTAACATTTTTAATTTCGAATAGGTTTTAATAAAATTTTTTTATTTATTTATTATTTTTAAATCTCAATACTCACCGAAATGATATTTTTAAAATGTTAATGAGATTGTAATTGCGTTAAAAAATATTTAGTCAGAGATTTTATTGTTAAAAAGTAATTTATATGAATAGGTAAATTATATATGTATGTAAACGGGTAGCCCGTTGTTATATACATATATTAAAGTGAATTCTTGACACGATGTGAAATAAATCATGACTATTTATTGTGTTAAACAAAATAGCCAATGTTCTTTTATTTTTGTACATAGGTACTTTACATTTCAAAAGAGAAATAACGAATGAGTAAAATATAATACAATATAACGATAATATTACCAGTACTGGTAAAACTATATTTTTATTGCGTTAATCGACAAACGATTTTACAAATGTAATTCACATCTGCATAAACATAAAAAAATGAAAGCTCTGATAAAGAACTTACGAAAACAATCTCACTGGATGATATTTAATTTTTGTAATAATTTACTGCTCTAAAAATATTTACACACACTTTGAATCGATTACGACCAGATAATTAGCATTTGTTCTCAAACACGAATCCACAAAAGCTTTGATACGAGAATATCAAAATCTAATAACTACCAGAAATGCTTGCATTTTAGTTATATTATTTATAATTGGGGCCACCGAATACTGTTATGTACAATAGATCTTTTGCACTCATATAAACAGCACAATTATGAATTTTTATACAATGAGATTTGTTCAAAATATTTGCTTTATACTCCGAGCGTGAAGATGTAGATTTTTAGTAAACGTGACTTATATTGAGACATTTTAATTTTTTATGTACAATTGACATAGAAATAAGAAATTTATATATAATAATATAAGTTAGAAAAAGGCAAAATACCATTTTTGTGCATAATGAATGTGCCTTGCAGATACAAAAATGCAATGTACCCGCTATAAATATTAATTTAATATTAAACTGTATTTCAATTTGTACAAATGTTTTTGAACTTTTTTGACCTTGAAAAACAATGGTCCACCCACAAGAACAAACGCATATTGACACTAATCGATGTACAACACATTTTCTCTCATATCACAATTCTACAATTTATTTCGTTTTGTCTTACCCTGGAAAATTTCAGTGGTACGTAAAAACGATAGATCTAATTAATCCGTCTCGAACGTTGTTATCCTCCTTGCCTACTTTAAATGTGAAAAGTACAGTATCACAGTTCATACTCTCTGAACAAATGCCCATTGGGTACCGTCCGACTTTGTTGAAAACTACTCCAACCCTATATACCTGTTCATAAATGACAATAATGGTTTAAATCTGTTTTTATGTATATATAATAATAAATTAACAGAGTTTGAAAGAAAACTTGCCTTATTTTTCTGTATATAAACAGGTCGATTAAATGTGATTTCCACGAGAGTCCCGCTACTCACTTTTGTTGTAAAGTGTGTATAAGTCAACCGCGAACCATCCGAATCGAGAAGATGAGCGTATAAAACTTCTGTGTACGAAGAATCCGATTGGTACAAATTGCCTTGGTGAGTTATAGCTGACAAGCTCGTCTTGAAATTAACATTTTTCAATTAAAAATTAATTTTTCGAATATTTCTCAGTTTTTCTCAGAGCGAATTAAATTACTGTTGACATAGTTCAAAGACTTACTTGCATCTGTGTCGGAACTTGAACTCCAAGTACGCAAATATTTTTATCGACAGTGAATGTGACAGAGCAATCTAAAACACTCCCATTTATGCAATCTAGTTCCGTGACAACGTCCCTAGTACAATAATACTTTACTCCGTCTCGGTCAAAAACTGCATTGCTGTTTATTAAATGAGGCGCATTTCCATCCTGAACTGATCTTTGTGCAGTTACTAACGATGAAGGTCCACTCCTTAGTGAACTGGAGCGGCGATCCAATTCGTCGGGGGTTGTTAATAATGTTGATCGTGTCATAGATGTCGTAGGGAAGTTAAATGAAAAATATGGGTTGTCAACTTTGTAAGGCGTAGTACATTTTGGATACATGTCTTCAAAATTGGATATGTGTTTAGGCGGAAAACCTGGCCAGTCAGGTACAGCGAAATTCTGGAATTATAAATTCGTCTCAAAATTCAAAATAATTATTTCTCTCAAAGGAGACTCAAGTCTTCTATAATTTCAAAGTGTCTAATATGTTTTCAAAAAAAAATTCCATGACTTTTTCACTAGTAGATTTTTCCTGACAATTAGAACCCCTGAATTTTGTTTAGATTTATACTCCTACCAGTAATATGTAATATATACATATTATATATATTACATTAATACATATTAAAATATATATAATATTAAAAAATATATATAGTAGTATATTAAGATAACGACATACCGTTTTAAGGTGCATCATATTATATCTGCCCTGTGTGCTTGTAGAAAAACTTTCCGGCATAGATATTTTGCTGTCACTTGAAGAAATATTCATTAAAATGGCAAAAGCTTCTTGTTGAGTTAATAATGAAGATCGTCCAGGACCTTCAGCAAATTCCTGTGGCGTCAACGTCAAGAATCTGATTTTCGTCAAAGAGTTTCCAATAACTGATCTTAGGGATTTGCTATCAGTAGCATCTAATGATTTTCTAGTACACTCTGCTTTTGCCCAACGCTCGACCGCATTAAATAATTCTATCTCTGAAGAAATTTTCAAATCGTTTTGTTCAAAAACTGTAATCAAAGTTCCCAACTCGACTTCCTCCCAACTGGATTCCTTTAGAACGTCGAGTGTTCTCGTGCATATTATTTGCAGACACTTTTCCATTAGTACTGGCTCTTCAAAAAGCTTTGCGAATTCATAAGCCCTGCACGCTTTCTTTGGAGATAGATCAGACCATAGAAATTTGGTACACTCTTCAACGAGAAAGGGTAGCATGTACTTTTTAGCGCAGTAGCATAATTCACATGCTAATTCAAAGGAACCCAAATCTACACGATCTGTGTATATATACTCGAGGAGAGCTTTGAAAGCTTCTGGTTGCACATCTCGTATCGGAATCGGATCATTTTTTTCAGCCATCCCTCCATAAAACATTGCCTCGAATACAGGACTCGACATGGCTAAGAATACTTTATGCCCCTCGAGAACCTGCTGGTGGGGCTCCTGACCAACAATGAACTTGCAGTCCGACCATTGTCCTGTTTCCAGCAGGTATTGCCCTCTTTGCGAAACCTTCTGCTTTGTGATCTGCCAATCGCAGGGCAAACCCATTTTTTTGGGGGACCGTTTGTCCGACTGGAAAGTAGAAACTTTTAATTTCATATTATTTAGTTCCTTCTAAAAAATTTCGTTTTAATTTTTGTAAGGTGGGATTATCTCTTCTTTTAAACAAATAATTAAGATGTAATGTATATGATATTTAATTATACACTTTGTTAAATAACGATTTTATATATTTGAGTTTTTAAATCTAATACACTAATGTACATTAAAATTCTAAGAGTGTGTAAAAAGGTGTAGTATACGATAGTTTTTTTTTAATATGTCAGTTTTGGTGCATTTTACGCTTGTTTAAATGATTTTAATAACGAGTTGTTACATAGTAAATTTTGTTTGAATGAATCTTGGAAGAGGATCTGACATTTAAATGTCTCAACTTCTATTTCTACAATATTACGAAAATACTCTAGAAAACACGTAATGTCTGATTATAGAGCAGACTTGCAATGAAATAAAAATAATTCCTGTTGGAATGAAGAATTTGGAAAAATCTGCATTTGATAACAAGTTCTGAGAGAAAAATAATACTTACGTCCCTCTGAGGTAGATCCGTGTTGTTATCCGTATTGAATGATTGTATGAATATAAGCTACAAGATAATTATGAAATAAATGTTTCGCAGAGAAAAAGCATGTACGTTTATGTTCTGCGGGTTGCTCTCTGTGACGTGGTACTTGACGGACGTGTCTATTTTCGCGCTCCTCGTGCTGTTTCTATAAATACGTTGTTTCACGTCGTTTGACATAAACAACACACAGTTGTCGAAAAAAGATGTAAGGAATGGTTCCTGGATTATCAAAATACGCGCGGGAAAACTCGTGACTTTCCGCGGCGTTTGCGAGTTTTTTGAGAAAAATGGGAATTTCGATGAATACAGTATCGTGTTTCTCGAATATTATCACTTTCAGGTAAGCAGATAACGGAATCGTAAACTGTCAAAATACAAATGAGACTTGTTATCTTCTGTACACAGAACGCTTCGCCATTTTGACATCCTCGGTTTTCCAGGAATGCTTTTCCAAAGTCGTTGATCAACCATTTTTCACGAAAAAAAACGTCTAACATTTTTTCAGTAGTCTTTAATTCATACATCAAAATGTGTGAATTATAGAAAATCAAATTACTGAGAATGATTTAAATAGCATTTAAATACCAGCCCCACTTGTGTCGTTTTGGACGAAAGGAGTTTGATTGTTTTACGAAGGTCACACATAACCTGTAAAAACGCGGTGAAACTGAAAAATACTATTTTACAAATTTAATTTCGATAAACGTCTTCAAAGTTTGATATTTATTTTATATAAGTAGGTTAGCAATTTGAATAATTTAGGAGCTCAGGTATCCTTTTTGCAAAATGGTAGTAGATTTGATTCACCGAGTCGTTTTTCCAAATGGCGCATGCACGGCTCAGCTGTGAGTGTGAGCAATCCACGGAGCAATCTCAGCTTTATTTTCGCGCATTAATAATGCATTTTATCGTGCTTTTATCGAATTAACGAAGTGCTCGACACTCTCTTGGCAACAATAGGTACGTGAAAGTGAATTCTCTCGCTGGTGATTTGTTGAGTTGGAAATATTCGCAGAACACGGCGTCTTTTGTGATGGGTTCAGGGGCACCTGCCGTTGGACCCACCTAAACTCGCTGTCACAGTCATAGCCGTTCGATCTGTCAGCAAATAAATTTTGTCCTTCGTACAAATTGCTTCGGCTCAAAATAGTGTGATTTCGCATTTACTCATGCAATGATGTTATTTGGATTGTGATCTCAAGTGCAGACTCACCTTCGCAGAAAGAGACAGAAAGCTTTCGAATATACGGGCCCTGCCCAGCTCCGAATTTGTTTTTCCAGGTGGTTTATTTGCAAAGTCTTATTTTTCAATGTAACTTGATTACCTTCTCTTTCTGCTCAGTTCTCTAATCTCCTTTTTTATCTTTACCTTGCGCCCAAGTTTTTCATGAGCTATTAATTCGTTAGATGATAGACTGGTTCCTTTAAAGAAAAAATTCCAAGTTTGGCAATGATAGTGCAATTTTTTAACATTGATAATTGCACTATTAATTATGAGTATTTATTTATAATTAATATACTTCATATTTTGTACCTTTACATGAATTATTATTTTGTTGCAGAAAAATATGGAATTTTCACTATTACTAGTGCCTGTGACACTGTCATACTTATGCTGTGTTTAATCAAAGATGAATTAATTTTCGCTTTAATGACCGAAGAGCAAGAGGAAACGGGTAAGACTGTGTAGCAGCAGCTTTTAAATTGAAATCATGGAGGCAGTACGAGATGAAGACAGATCCAGACGCCTTCGAGTACTCGAAGAGCGTATAAAGGATCCTCGTAGCAATACAAATATTGACTGCTTATTGGACACCGTACAGGCACTTGTAGCAGACTGTGATCATCCTAGCGTGAAACGCATGAAAAATATTGAAGCATACATGAACAGATGTAAGTATAGTTTTTAATAAAATTTTTATTATTTCTATCATCTTTATTGTTCAACTTGTATCTGTAACATGCAATTAAAGGTGTTGAGTTCAAATTAAGCTCAAAATTCAATGTCTTCATTTTACTCAACAAATATTAGAATTGAGTATTTTTTCGACATTTTCTAACATTCTCCAATGTTTAAAATGTTTGAATTAATACATTAAACGATTTTTTGTACTTGCAGATGACTCGGTTGCTCAGTACATTTATAAAATGCGAATGCGAACTGATGACTTCACTT
This sequence comes from Synergus japonicus, assembly GCA_900474275.1. Classification (NCBI taxonomy): domain Eukaryota; kingdom Metazoa; phylum Arthropoda; class Insecta; order Hymenoptera; family Cynipidae; genus Synergus; species Synergus japonicus. The sequence goes on from UCOH01000076.1 coordinate 13,329, forward strand.
TGATAAAAGTTATAGGTCGGGGAGCATTTGGTGAAGTACAATTAGTCAGACACAAATCAACTCAAAAAGTCTACGCTATGAAGTTACTCAGTAAATTTGAAATGGTGAGTTTAATCTCTAAAACCTCAATGAAAGTAAAGCAACAAAACGATTCGCTGATTTTTTTCAAGAAATAATTTTAATCTTCTTATGATTGTTTCAATGGTACTTTTTTTCCCTACTTTTTGATTCTGATTATGTTTCTTGTTTCTACTGCAGATCAAAAGATCGGACTCAGCTTTTTTTTGGGAGGAGAGAGATATAATGGCTCATGCCAATTCTCAGTGGATAGTTCAGTTACACTTTGCTTTTCAAGACCACAAATATCTTTACATGGTCATGGATTATATGCCGGGTGGCGATTTAGTAAATTTAATGTCCAATTATGATGTGCCTGAAAAATGGGCAAAATTCTACTGCGCGGAGGTTGTACTCGCGCTGGATGCGATACACAATATGGGATTCGTTCATAGAGACGTCAAACCGGATAATATGCTGCTTGATAAGCACGGTCATTTAAAGTTGGCCGATTTTGGTACCTGCATGCGGATGGATGCTGACGGCCTGGTGCGATCTGATACTGCAGTAGGTACTCCTGACTACATATCACCCGAAGTACTTCAATCGCAAGGTGGAGAAGGCGTATACGGGCGAGAATGTGATTGGTGGTCTGTTGGAGTTTTCCTCTACGAAATGTTGGTTGGAGATACTCCTTTTTATGCAGATTCATTGGTGGGCACTTACTCAAAAATTATGGATCATAGAAATTCTCTCCATTTTCCTCCAGAAGTCGACATTACTTCTTCTGCTCAAAGCTTGATATATGGATTTCTCACAGACAGAACCAGGCGTTTGGGTAGAAACGGAGTAGACGAAATTAAAAATCACGCCTTTTTCAAAAATGACCAATGGACTTTCGAAAACTTGAGGGAGTGTGTACCACCAGTGGTGCCGGAATTATCAGGTGATGATGACACGAGTAACTTTGACGATTTGGAAAAAGAAGATGGACCGGAGGAGAGTTTCCCTGTACCTAAAGCATTCTCAGGAAATCATTTACCTTTCATTGGATTCACATATTCCGGCGACTATCAGTTGATGGTTAACAACAACACCAGAGAATCAGTTGATGGTCTCGAGAACCATGTGAACAACGGTGTCAGTGACGAAGATAGAGTCGCGCAACTGGAGAATTTACTCGAGCGAGAAAGGCGACAAGTAGAGAGTTTAGAGTCCAGACAACGAACTGTAATGCGACAACTGGAAGTTCTTACTGAACGGGAAGCTGAACTTCGAGAGGAGGCAGCCAGAGCAGACAAGGAGTTAGCGCTCTTAAGACATAGTCATAAAGAGGCACATCGACGTGTGGAACACGAAACGGATGTTCGTAGAAAAGCCGAGTCGCTGCTCCTTGAATTAAAGAAAAAGTTTGACGAAGAGCAAACGAGACGAGTGAGGGATGCAAGTACATCACAGCAAACTTCGGAACGTATCACTAGTTTGGAGAAGCAGGTGAAAGAGATGCAGGCTAAGCTTGAAAGGGAGACCGAGACTGTGGGTAGGTTACGAAAGCAATCTACTGAAGTTACTGTCGCTCGACAAGCAGCGGAACAAATGGCTAATGAGCTGCAAATGGCCAGAGCTCAATTACAAGCTCAAAGGGATTCCTTACAACAAGAGGTGGCCACTTTACAGGTAAAGAATAAAAAGAGAGTTCAACAAAAGTTAAAGATAGTCTTATTATAGGATCTCAATATTATTTACTTGATTTTTTAATTACAGGGTCAATTATCGAAAGAACGGAGTTCTCGGTCACAAGCATCATCCCTCACTGCTGAACTGGAGACGAGACTTTCTGCCTTGCATATGGAACTTGAGCACAGTCGTGAAAGAGAAGAGAAGGCGACTTTGGACAACAGACAACTCAATGAAAGGATTTCAGAGTTGGAGAAAGAAGCCGCTACCTTGACTCTTGAATTGAAGGCAGCACAGGCTAGATATAATCAGGAAGTTGTAGCCCATCAGGAGACGGAGAGGTCGAGAATGCTCTCGAAAGAAGAGGCCAATCTAGAAGTTGTAAAAGGTGAATAGCTTAAACATTTATGTTTTATAAACTGTTGGTTTAACTAGGACTGTTTTTAATTTCACGCTTATCAGGTCGAATGGATAGAATTTTTAAAGGTATGAAGTCTTTGGACTTTTGCCTACCAACCATCGATTATTATTTCGTCCACTTTTATTTGACTCGTCAACTAATTTATCTTTTCATTGACAGCGTTACAAGCAAAATTGAATGAGGAGAAAAGCGGAAGGCAGCGAGCCGAATCTTTAGCTCAAGAAAAGGAACGTCAAACATCTATGTTGTCTGTCGATTACCGTCAAATTCAGCAGCGGTTACAAAAGCTAGAAGGTGAACATCGCCAGGAGGTTGAAAAGGTCAAGGTACTTCAGGGACAAGTGGAGCAAGAGCAACAGAAGAGGAACAACTTGCAGACCGAATTGGCACAGCAGTCTTCCGAGGCTGGTAGACTACGCGCTCGAGAACAGCAATTAATGGATGAGGTTGCGCAGTTGAGAGAATCTAAACGGCAGATTGAAGAAGAACTTCATCATTTGAAAACTCAGCGAAACGTCGATCAGCTCCAAATGAAGGAACTTCAGGAACAATTAGAAGCAGAGGCATATTTTTCGGTGAGACATTTCTTACTTCAGGAGCAAATTTTAGCAAAATTGTAGAGGGTGTAATTTCCTATAATATTCATTACAAATATTTTTCTCTAACTATAAGTCTAATAATGAACGAGCCAATGTTTAATAAGGTAGCTAAGGCTATAGATTTTCTGTATAATATTTTAACATTTATCTTTCACAGACTTTGTACAAAACACAGACTCAAGAACTCCGTGAAGAGCTTGACGACAAAACTCGATCATATCAGGAATTGGAGGAAGAAAGAAATTCATTTTGTCATCAGCTTGAGCTTGCTCTTGCACGAGGAGATGCTGAGGCTTTAGCGAGATCAATTGCCGAGGAGACCGTTGCAGATTTAGAAAAGGAAAGAACAATGAAAGAATTAGAATACAAAGATAGCATGACTAAGCACCATCAAGAATTAAATGCTAAGGAACAAATAGTGAACAGATTAAAGGACAGTGATGTTGAAATGAAGAAGACGGTCGAGCAATATATAAAAGAGAAGGAAGACTTAAATAAAAGGCTGAAGGAAATTCAAGAGCAGCTTAATAAAGAACAGTCTAACGCTAATGAAATTGAAAAACTGAGCAGTAAACTCAAAACCGAGCAACTTCTGAAACAGCAAGCAGTCAATAAATTGGCGGAGATAATGAATCGGAAGGATCTTTCTTCTGTGGGAAAAACGAAAAATAAAGCTTCCTCTGCGGATCTCAGGAAAAAGGAAAAGGAGTGTCGAAGACTTCAACAAGAGCTCACGCAAGAAAGAGAAAAGTACGGTCAGCTGGCTGCTAAATGGCAGAAAGACCTGCAGGACGTACAAGCACAACTCGTTGAAGAAAATCAGTCGAAATTGAGGCTCCAAATGGAACTTGATTCTAAAGATTCAGAGATCGAAACGCTTCAAATGAAAATAACTGCTATTAATTCTGAAACGGCTAGCGTATCGTCTGTAGAAAATGACGGAGAGGATTCTGTTTTATCCGAACACGGTGCCATGAGATTGGAGGGTTGGTTAAACGTTCCCAATAAGCAGAACATTAAGAGACACGGTTGGAAGAAGCAGTACGTTGTCGTATCATCCAAGAAGATAATTTTTTATAATAGCGAGAACGACAAAATGAATGCCGACCCAGTTTTGATACTGGATCTGAGTAAAGTCTTCCATGTTAGATCCGTTACTCAAGGAGACGTGATCCGAGCCGATGCCAAAGATATTCCTAGGATATTCCAGGTATTTGAATACTTCTTTTCACTGTCCTTTTAGTGTAAGAAGTTTATTTTCATCTTGTGTTGTTAATTTTCAGTTGCTATACGCCGGTGAAGGTGAAGCGAGACGTCCTGGGGATGAAGGTAATTCACTCCCAGGAGTAGAGCTTCCTCAGTTGACTGATAAACCGAGCACTCAACACAAGGGCCTGAAAGGTCACGAATTCATTTCTATTTCTTATCACATGCCAACAAACTGTGAAGTATGTTCAAAACAACTCTCACATATGTTTAGACCACCTCCTGCTCTCGAGTGTAGACGTAAGTCACTATTTTATTATAGATACATTTTCTAGAATGTGATTGAGATATTTAGAATCACTAATATTTGAATAATAATATTTCTAGGATGTCATATAAAAGTTCATAAGGAACATTTAGACAAAAAAGAAGACGCCATAGCCCCGTGCAAACTACATTACGATCCAAACAGCGCTCGAGAGCTGTTGGTTCTTGCAGGAAGTCCTGATGATCAGAAGTATTGGGTATCACGATTGTCGAAACGAATTCAAAAATGCGGATACAAGGCGAACTCGCACATGGACGGGACAGGGCAACGTGTCTCGCCAAGGTAGCGTAGAAGAGCAACAGCCGACTAAATAGCTCTTTTGTGTTGTGACGTCGCATGATTGGGTGTAGAGAGGTTAGAGCCGTTTGTTTTCTCTTTCCTTCTAGCAGTATTGTAAAAAATTATATTTAATTTTTGTAAAATATTTTTATTCGATTATCGATTGAATTACTCATTAAACCTTAAATTACTCCTAAATATAAAATTTGTAGTATTTTTTATATGTTTTACAATACTGCTATTCAAAACTTGTATGACAGCTTTTTATTTTCACGATTTTAAACAAAAGTCTAAAGTGCAAGGTCTCAAAATTGTGTAAATACACACATTATTTCTATATCGATGAGGTATTAGAAAAACAAAAGGCAATGAACGCGTCTTAAAATAGCGCTTTCGTTTAAATATGGATCAACAAAAGTTAGTGAGTATGTCACTTTGCGATATGTGAGATGCTTATATTTTTGACATTTTTGGGGTACTTTTGTATATTGCATGGTAGCAGGTACTTATTTGAAAAGTGTGCAGCTTCAATTACTTTCGTGGTTTAGCAGGCTTGCGATGCTTTTTCGTACATAAGATGGGCTTATATTTCTCATTGTATGTGTTTGTCCTTTTTCCAAAATGAGTATTTAAAATGTTTTGCCTTGTCGTTTGATATTTTTATTATTTTGCTTTAGGTTGCAATTTTTGAAAGCTTTCTTATTTGATTACAGAGAATCGACGAGGTCAACGCTCAAGCCTTATTTACAAAAATCGGCCACTCTCCCTGCGAATGCAAGTATGGGCAAATGATTATAAATAAGTCATTGATCGATTTTGGTCTCCTTGCCTGCCATTCCCTCGCCCAATTGCCTTTACTGATATCCAACGAAATAAGCATTGGTTTTTAACTCCGATGCTCAGTGAGATAATCGCCTCCCACCCGCTACTGTGCCAAGTATGTAAGTCGCGTGTTATTCATCTCACTCGAGTAATTTCCAATGATTTGGCGGTCACCAATCTGTAGAGAAGGTAATCTCTTTCATAAGTCCTTTATTATGAATTTATACACCTTTCGTACGAACGTTTACTAGGTAATTTTTTAATTGGGGGTTGTAGTCGAGCGAAGCCTTTATTCTTGTTGCCACTGTTTTGACGCAAAGGCAATAATTACGTCTGAAATCATATTTGCAGTAATCGCGTGATTTTTCCACTCAAGCACCCAAGTTTCTATGTGACTTTAATTATTACGCCATTATCAATGTTAAAAAAGAATTATTTTTGTATTGACTTTATGAAGATAGTGTTCTTTTCTAAAGTTGCATGGATGCGAAGGATAATATATTGTACATAGGCTAGAAATAATTTTGAACATTTTAAGAGTAATCTTTGTTCTTCACTTGAAATATTTTTTTTTATGTATTTGTAAAATTTGTGCGATTGATACGGAATTGTAAAGAATCTAACTCATTAAGGAGAAAGTTTCGCGATAACTACAAACTTTTATTTTTTACTCGTGCAGATAAAAGCCATGAAATTCACAGAGAATGTGTGAAAATGGAAGAATATGGTTACTGTTATCCATAGTCACCGATTTTCTTCACCGTGCATGTTGCCAAAGTATTATAATGGGGTTGAAATACAAAAGGAAAAAAATGTGTGGTGAAAAAGGGTTTGCGTTATGCACCTTGGTACAATTGAAACGCATTTTGTCATTGCGCTAAGCGATGAGCTGGGCTCCGATCTACGACGGAAAAATAGAGTTTTTTTATTCTAATTTTTCAACTGGATCGAATTTTAGCATCTACACAATTAGAATTTTACAGAAAAAGTCTGATGCGCATAAACGGACGAAAGGAACTGATTCATTGATATTTCTATCGATATTTTGACTATACATATACACAACTTTGTACATAACCACTGTTTTACAGACAATGGCTCAGTCGAATGATTAATTCTGTTAACGAAGCAAATTGCAGACGTAAAATCGTCTTGTTGTCTGAACAGATCTGCTGAATGTGTAAACAAGAGATATCGTCGATCATTTATCCAAGATAGCGAAAGTGTCCAATTAATTTCGCATTGTTAGATAACTCAGACTCATAGTATTATTATTTTTATATGTTTTGAGAGTAAAATATTTAATATTGCGTTGTAGAGTAAATAAAGATCGCGTATGCCCAGCTGGCCATGTAGGCTGCCAAAGTTTTTTTAACGCGAAATTGCTATAAAATGAAAATTGGTAATGTCGCGATAGGGGCGCTTATTGAAAACTACGAGGGATTAATAGGTAAACTTTAAAACTCATAAATTTCCAGGGAAAAACGAAAAATCGCTGAGTGAGCTTCTTTGTATAGTAGCGATAATTTACAATCCTGTGTCTAAGGATTTACATTATAGTCTAATAACGATACTTGTAATATTCGGACAAATCATGTCTACCTGAAGAATCTTTGAATTTGATAAGCAAGATTCATCTCCTGCAAGAACTTAGTATCGATTAACATTTAACGAAAATTTGTAGGTATGAGTAAGCGTTGTCGTGTCTTAAAATGCTCTAAAATCAATCAATTAGTGACTACTAAGTAGCTTGTTCTTGCATGAGATGATGTGATGAATCTCGACAATGGTGCTCCCTCCTCCGAGACTGGACCGGAAGTGCGGCTTCGTCGACAAACTATTTACCAGGTCCGTAACAAAAAAAAAAAAAGAATGTCGACATATAAAAAACACCATTCATTTACTGCCCAGTGCCTTTTCCTTTTTGATCTCCCATCAAAATTTAAAAGGAGATCAATCTGCAGAAATCAACGCTGAACGGAGTAGAAAAAGAAAGGAGATATTGTTACAGCATATTTTATTATTGTTTAGTTATTTACAATCTGTATATTGATAATTAATATTAAGATTAAAACTATTTTGTAGATAATATACAAAATTTTTTTTTACCCTACACTTATGCTTATTGGGTACTGACATGTAATATAATATTTCTATATATTTCCCGTTTATCGGCGGGACTTTTCTAATCAATATAGAAACTGCTGTTGTTATAATATTGTTAGAATATTTTATTTCTCATTTAATTATTCGAATTTGAAAGGTGGTTTTACCACAAACATATTTTAGACGGAAAGAAATCAGAAAGCAGACGCTTGAAAATTCTTTCTTTTAAGAAGGTGAAGAGATATTAAGGAAAAAAACCAACAAATATTAAGCGATCGAATTTTATTATATTACACTTGGAAATTCTTAAGATATATACAACAATGAAGATATTTATTCCTATACTAGATTAAAGGCGATGCCAAAGTCGATAAATACATGCATGTTTTTGGAGAGAGCCGCGATAAATGAGGGTCCCTCAGTGAGTAGGAATTCGAGTATGCTCGTGCTGCATCTAATTTCATCGAGTACACTTAAATCTGTAAGAATTCGTAGCAATAATAAAAAAACTTCTCGAAGCCCTTGTTAACACACGGTGAAAAAGATGTACTGATACAGGGAAAAATTTGCTGTAGAGTATACCACAAAAATGCTGGAATAGTAGAAACTACTAAAACAAAAAAATGATTCAGCTACTACAGAAGTTTTTTTTACCACTTCAGCAACTTCTTTTTTATCCGTGTACATATGTGAATACTTGGAGAATTTTTATTCTCGCTTACGTATGTTAATATAAGTTTACAAGATGATCTTTGGTAATGATCGTCTATTGAGTAAGAAAAAAGCGGCTAAAATACAATAGTATATGCCGAAGATTTTCCATTTACATATTATGTATCTTGGAAAAAAGCAGACTGCAAAAAATGTGTTGCTCTTTCAGCGACACTTTTTGAATCCGTGTGGATTTTTCTTTAAAAATGTGCCTCAATATAACGAATCTACTCTAAGCGAATATTCGCATTTTTTCGATTTTCGGATTTGCAGTTCCATGATGTTTGTTTTCCAACGAGACTAATAAGTCTCGTGGCGAAATACTATTTTTTCACAAAGCCGACCAGGCTGCGGTTGACCAGAGTCGGCTTTACTCCATCCTTGGACTGAAGATAAGGCGGTGGATGCTGACTTCTGAATTGATTCATCGGCTCCGTCATCTTCTTCAGTGATTCCTGCTTGGCGCCTCTGTGCAAACCGTCTACTTATTTCTGAGAGACGGGGAGAGAGTGCGGTAAATTTCAAGCGTGTGATAAAAACTAATGCCGACAGAGGAAAGATCAGTGGTCCAAAGCCTAAGGTAGTTTCAAACACAACGAAAAAGATGGCAAAAGCGTGATTCTAAGTGAAGAAGCAAAAACGATGCTCAAATTTTATCTTAATACTTGGAATTACAGAGTGTCATTAGACTGGACATTTGGGAAGTGACGGGAACTTGAGAATTGTAGTTTCTTTTACTTGTGATAGAAGGAATAATTTGGAAATTTCCGGTGATCTTTTTCAACCCCTTTGTCATGAATTTTTGTGGATAACTTACAGATATCGGGTTAGATCTTCGACGTCAACAAGCATTGAGTCTTGTTCCATGTGCAGGTCATCTCTCCTGAGTAAACCTTCCACCAAAGCCTCATTCAACGTAGCTATCCTCGCGTGAAGATCATTTGCCAGAACTTGAAGTTGGGCAACATTCAGTTCCGTCAGTAACATTCGAGAAAGTCTTCGTCTTTCTTCGCCAAGTTGTACTCCAATCTATTTACATAATTTTACTTGTAATAATAATAATAATAGAAATAAAAATAATAATAGCTTTAAATATTTTTATGTTAAGTTACAAATATTGCAATATGCTGTAAAAATCACGAGATTTCTAGAATTGAAAGTTAATGACTTTGTCCTAGATTCATTTTAAACAGAATTTTCATAGCTTTTAACTTAAAACAAAATGTAATCTTTTATGTATGTAATTAAATGAAAGAGATGTTAAACGATCATTAGGAAATTGATGAATTCGCAAGTCTGATCGGTAGTATATACAGTGTTCAATATTCTTGATTCTTATCAGCAGGTTCGTCAAAATTTGGAACATAAGAGAAAGTGAGTCAAGAATAAACTCTCCAGTAACTAATTATTAATCATGCTTAGATCTCAATCCTCTGATTAAGTACAAAAAATGTACCAATTAGAGAATTAATCTTTGATGCGAAACGAAGAGGATCTATCTATAGTATATACTGTACATACCTTCTCAAGACTGGATCGAACCATCTCCGTGATGGGGCTCTGTTTGAGCTTCTGCCTCTCGACCTCCATTTGCATGTGTGCCATGTCCTTAGCTTGTGATAGAGCCATTCTCGCTTCCATTTGCAATCTAGCTTGTCGAGCGAAGAAATCAGCCTCATCGATAGGAGCAGAATTAGAACCGATATCAAGTCTTAAAGGTGGAAGACTCAACACTTGTGGTCTTGCCGGAATTTGATGTTTTGTCATTGTAGATGGGGTAGGCATGTGCAAGGAATCACTTTCTGAACCTGGTGATTCTGTATCTGAAGAAGCTTCATTCATGAAGCAGATTTGCAGGTTCATCCCTAGATTTCATTTGATTAGTCTAAGTTTTAAAAAACTTTATAATCATGCAATATTATTGTATAAAATCTACAAACCACTTTGAAGTCGAGTATGAAGACTTGGTTTTCTGCCCCTCTCGGTTCTAACATCGTCTGCCTCTGGTCCCATGGCCAATCTTCTTCTAATTTCTTCTCTGTCATTTCTCCTCTGCACAAAAGGGGAAAAAAGTAATATTAGATTATAGCATAATTACAGGTACTGATTGTGAATTCACTTCTTCTGTCACTAGAATGATTTTAATAAATGATGGGTATTTAATTAGTAACTTCTAAGACTGTCTCTTGTAATAACTCTCACACCTCAGAGGAATCACTCCAATCTCCTTGGACGAGTCTGTCGAATCGTTCAAGTAAATCTTCTTTATTAGAGTTTCTCGATTGCGGTTCGCGTCCCGCTGCAACCGCTTCCACTACTTCAGCCACTCTTTCGTCTTCCTTAGTAATGAGTGCATCAAACAGTACTATCGTTAGTCAGAATTCTCATTAGTGCTCGACATCAGTTTTGAAGTTATTTACATAATTTCATATTAAAATATTTCATTTAGATGAATTTTGCAACTTTTTAATTCATCCATTTTCATTCTGAATGTTTTTTGTAATTAATATTTATAAATTCTTAATAATTAGGTTCATATTTTATATTCCTTCAAGTCTAAGAAGTAAAATATTATTAAACCGCGAGAAATTGTATTTAGTAGGTCAATGTAGTATTTTAAATCAGTGAAACAATAAATTTTCACAGTTTGTGAATTTATGTTGACAATTTTACCACAGTTTGCTGCACTTAACAGGTCATCGGAAGTCGACCGATTGTATTATCAATAACTCTATCGGGACTTGAACTTTTGATACGCCTTTTAGGTAGATCCGTGAATAAAAATGGAAAATGAACTCATTTTTTACAACACGTAATTTAATTACGATTAACGGGATTGCTCAATAACCGATTTGACCCAGGCAAGGCAAAAAAATCAATTCACACGCAATATTTTATGCATGTATAATTCTCAAGAAATAGGTGCAAAAAAAAGACAGGAATTAGATACCTAAAAGCATTATGCAATATTTCAACTACGAACATTATGTAAATGATATATTTTTTAGGTCTCAATTAAGGTATCTTATATTATGGTAATAGTACGTTTTATCATCAGAGTTTCTAGTTTTATAGTTTACAAAAATTAATTAATTATGAATATTTTCTTGGAAAAACAGTTCAAAAAAGTAAAATTGTCTTTCAATTTGTTTATATTATATACAGATGAATTATGTATATAGATTATATTCCAAAAGTTAAAAAATTCTAATACAATTTATGGAATTGAGAAAATATAATGTAGAGGTACTGAATCTTAGTTTTTTATAATTGCTAGAGATTTTATAATAAATAGATAGTCGAGCACAGGAGAATTCTGACAGAAATTAAATTGCTTCACTTACAAGATCCAAATCTTTGTCATACGTAAAAGTATACAATTCACTAATAAATCGCGAATCCTTTTTATAGTGACTTCTCTTTTTTCCACTACTCCCCATAACTTTTTAAAATATTCGAACTGTTTATGTACTTAGTAAACAGGAAAGCTAAGCACGATGAGAACCGCACGCCGGTAGTGAACGAACTGAACTGACAAAACTAGTGCCTTACTAAACTTCATAGTGAAAGTATCAGCAGTTTAAACGCATCTTACATTTGAAGACTAGTTTATACTTTTTGTACTGTCAGGAAGACATGCTGTACACTCATTATTTATAATGTGCTCTTGGGTGGTGCAGGTGATTGAGGTTTACGACTATTTTTTTCAATCTAATTTTGATTTCTTCTTATTGGTCCTAGTAAGACAATTTTTCTCGAACTGAGTTACATCCAGTTAAGGAAGTAGTTGCTGAAGAAATCAACACACACATTCTTTTCATATATATATATGTACTCCATGGAGCATATTGAAGGAAAGATAAGAACTTCATTCCAAGATTCAAAATGTTAATTTCCGTTTCAAGAGAAAAATTCTTGAATGTTCATTTGTTCATGTGCCTGGTAATTTCCGACTATAGACGGTACATATCGTACATATTGCAAACACTAAGGCACAACGCCGATTTGGTTGGTTAACCAAGCGAATCTCTCACTCGGCTCTACGCGATAATCTCTCCTCGTCGATTCACTTTTTTTTTCCTTTGTAGTTTGTGATGTTTATTGGAGAACGTAAATCCAAAATATTGAAGAAAATTACGTTTGTTGAAGCAATATTGAAAACATTGAATAAAGAAAAAAATTTGAATAACTATAAGAGATAAATTAGATAATAACGCTTCTCTTATAGGTTTTTTTACTTATGTTTCAGAGTTATGAGCTCTACTTGAATAAAAAAATGTCGTCTATAATCCTACATGACCATCGCATAACATATGCTGAAAGAAATGCCATAGAGGCAATGAAAAAGCTTAAGTATAAAAGGAAATCATGGACCATTGAGCAGATGCTTCTTCAGTGTGTAGAGAATTACGAGCTTCACCTTGACCTTTCTTCTTACATGCAAACTATGGGGCGTGCCTTTTCTTCTATCTAAAATAATCAGCGCCATTTTCATTCTGCACACTTTTATTAAGAAAGTATTACTGCATAAAAAGATTCAAGATTAATTTAAGAAGACTTCGAAATATTTAAAACATTTCAATTGATATTAAATGTTTAAAGAAGATGTCACAAAAAATTCAGAGGAATATAGAGAAAATTTTTATATTTTTCTGTCAATGTCTAACAACTCTTCCTTCTAAATAAAGACAATGAAATTGTCAAATAAGAAAGTTCAGTTCCGATTTCGCGGTGCTTCTTTATTTCATATTAGACGCCCCTTAATTTTCCGGTTATTTACTTTTTAATCGCCTACTTTGTCGTGTGAAGAGATCCCCGATTAGCATACAATAAACCCTCAGAAGAAGATCCCTCGAGTGGAACGAAGTTCAATAATCGGACATAAATAAACACGGGCGGCAGGAATATGTACTTTCATGATTTATCTCCTTATCTATTATTTAATAAAAACCGTTTTTTTTTCTATCATCAAAGATGGTTTCTTACCTGTTTATAATAACTTTTACTACTCTTTAAATCGAGTTCCTTGGGTCGCGTGTCAATAAAACGGTGATCCATCCGCTGCCTCGACCGAATCGGATGCATCATTACTTATTAAACGATTATCACTCCAATTCGTCGAATTCAATTATTAGCTAAGCACGGATTCCAGAGAAAGAATGTGTCATTAATTTTATCCTACAACACTGCTTTCCTCATATATAGGTCTTTCTCATATATAGGTACTATACATAAACCCACTGACTGCACCGCCTTCCCATTCTTGTTTCACACTATTCTGCCCACTTTGATTTTATTTATAGCCTTTAATGATGGAGTTTATCGTGGAAACTTTGATGATTTACTAAGCTTTTGTGAATTTTTTGCATTTTCTAGAAAGTATATCAATTGTGAAAATGATTTTGACTGTTTCTACTTATAAAAGATGAGAAGAAGTATCTATTACAAGCTTATAATCAAATTGTTTCATGATTTCGAATTTCTTGATATTTTGATAGATCTTTAATTTATAAAAATGGTGAAACTATAACAGCAATATCTTTCATCAGATTTTCTGATAATATGTCATTGCCGGAAGCAATGGATGTTATAATCAACAGGAATAGTACGCGATTTATTCATTGAAACAAGCAACAGAGCAGAAAAAGTCGATGAATTTAAGAAAGTGAATGTCCACTATCGCAAAAGTGAACTTGAAATTGTTCGTCCGCATTGTGCGAATGCCACAAAACACAACAAAAACGAGGTCCGCGATATAGAGAATGCTGTTCACAGCGAAGTTTCTACACATCTGATCGTGGAACTCACAGGCATGAAGTGATCTAGGCTTGTCCTGATATATACATGTCACGAGCGGATTATGTATCGGTCTATAATAGTGTATAAGAGAACACATGCACTAGCTTACAGCACCCACACTTCCGCCCACTCTGAAACCCGTGATACTCCCAATCAAAAGAGAGAACATTTTTTAACATTGTGATAATAACGGAAATGAAATGGAAAGAAAGACAAAAAAAAGTGCAAAGATGAATCAGAGAAAATTAAGACGATATGGAGAAGGAAAAAGTGCATCACCTCAATTTTTAGCCAGACAACAATTAATATATATATATACTGAAGTGTTTTCAAAAGTAACTATCCCCTCGGATTTCTCTCAGCCAAATGTAAATTAAGGATATTGAACTCAAAAATAAAATGGAAAAAAAACGTATCAGTGTGACAGAAGAAAGTTGAATTGATTCAGTCTCAAGTAGCCATGTTAAAAAATATTTTTGCCTAATTGAAGAAATTAAACTCAATTTTTTTGCTTCTGGCCTCTTGAGAACTCAAATTTTAGATAAAAGAGAGATGATCAACTTTCAAGAGGATCTTAAACTTACCCGACGTTCTTCCTCTCTAGCAGCTTTCAAGTGTGTTTCAATGGCATCCAAATCGATTTTTGGCATCGCTGTTTCGATATTATAAACGTCAAAACCACCTGGAATCATAAGACTTTGTTAAATATCTCTCCATAATTAAATTAAACATGTAAATGCTTTGATTTTTAAATATTTTAAACACACATTTTATAAACTATATAAAAATAGAATAAGAAAGTCGTTCGAATAAGAAAGGGGGCCAATTTTGAGGAAAGTAAAACGTACACTTTTTTTCTAAAGTTTCTTGTCGCTCGACTGAGCCATCAATCTCTCAAAAAACAAATGAAGTAGAAATGAGAGGATTATAAAGGATATAAGATGAGGTGTGCGTAGAGAGTCTATTAAAAAGTATGATTAGAGAATAACGACACTCATAACGTAAAAATAAAGTGTGAATCAGGATTACAGGAGAAACAGAAAAGTTGAGCTAAGAGAAGATGAAGTAAGATAATAAAATAATTTATATCATAAATAAATAAATAAATGAATAAATAAATAAATAATCATCCAAGGAGAATTCTTTTTCTTAGACTCGTAAATCTTTTTTTTTCAACTCACCACGTCCATTTTTGGTGCGTTTATCTGGACGACGTTGAACTCCAGATGAGTGGGTCTGTTGCCTCCTCCTGGCCTGATTCCTGGCCATTTTTTCCTTCTTTTTGGCATCGACACAGGAGGCTTCAGGAAGTTCTCGATCCAAAAGCTTGTTTGTATCTTCTCCATTGACCAGTCCATTAAGAGGAAGAGATCTAGGTGTGCGAAGTTCAACAGCCTCCATGGCAACAACGTCTGGTACCGATTGGACGTATTTCTCAAGGTCAACTCCAATATCTCGTCCTATACTGGAGAGAAGATCTATTTCGTCGAGTTTCACATAGGGAGGACCTTCCTCAGAGGAGTCGGAATTATTTTCCGAATCCTCAACGCTGTTTGGGATCGAGGCGCCCTGACGGTTTCCTATCTTGATAGATTTGGGCAAATCCTTTGCCTCACGAATTAGGTCGATGTGTTCGACAACTATGTCTTCCGCCTAGGGTTCGAAGATAAGAATGAGTGATAAGAATGTATGGTTCATTAAAAGCAAAATATAGTCCAGAAGTAGCACCTATAACGGGGCTCGGGTTAGAATGTCTATTTTTGTTATCTTCGCTTTTTCTTTGCTCAGTCAGCAAGCTTAATTTATATATATTTCCACACTTTGTAGATTCAGGAAATTCTGAGGGGAGGGATCATTATTATAGTCACGTCTCAGAGTTCTGATAAGGTCTTTACACTTTATGAGAATTGCAAGCTGTAACTATTATAATATACGTACTTCAGATATTTACATTTAAGACGAATTAGGAATGATGATAATTAAAGATAAAGATGTTTTAGACAATTCGATCTCCACAAAGCAACTTTTTCTAGCGAAAATGTTTGTTTTGTGAAAAGAATATTCTAATTTGTCTTCTATGTCTTCTTTTTTTTTATATATATAAAAGTGACTATAGAGGATAAAGTAATTATGTTTTTAAATGTATTTCCTAAGACATTCTTTGGACCATTATGTCTATACGATGTACAAAAAATAAAGAGAGAGGAAGTTCCATTATTTCATATGATGCCTGGAGGCTTTAGAGAGGTCAAAGACAAGCCTCGTAACTTAAGTAGTACACTCAGTATTACGGCTTCTCTATTATTACAAAACAACTTTTGCAATTTCTAGTCTTATGCTTTACTTATATGTATTTGAAAAGAAAAGGGTTGTCAAAAATCTTTGAATCATTTATCTTACATCAGAGAAATAGCCCCGAGTAAAACAATCCAATAGTCATTTATTTCTTCGGTAATATTTTTTTCTAGACAGGTGCTTCTGTCAAGTCTTAGCAAAAAAATGAGTCGTGTAAAAATTGTGCAGCAAATGGATAATTACCTCACCAATCTCACTGGTTTTATTGGAATCCGGAATTTCCTCTATTTCCGGAAACTGGAGAGTTTCTTTAACACTGGTCGACAGTTCGACGATCTCAACCTCCACTGCAAGTTCGCGTGGTTCGCGTTTCTCGACGGCGGCCTCGAATAGTTCAAATTTTTTCTCGACAACGGTGTCTGCTAAAGCTTCGTTAACTTCCAGTTCCGTCAAATGGGTCTTTGCGACACTGTTTACGTTAGCCTCGAGCTCTTGCGAAAGAAGCGTCTCCTCGTTTCGAGAAATCTCAACGCTCTTCACGTAATTTATGCACTTCTCAGAAGAAGGTACCACTGATTCGTACAAAGAGCTTACAGTCTGAAAGATAATGACCCATTATAAAGCTCTTTCAGGCAAGTACAACTATAATATTTTTCATTAATGTAATTTCAGAGGAATTCTTCTGAAAGAATTTATTTCATAATTTTATACCAAGAAGGTAACGAACACCATTCTATTTTAGTCTCCCCTCAATTAATTAACTTGATATTATAAATTCTGTAGACTTATTACAGATTTTTAAAAATTTAGACTATGTTTTCTTTATGGAAAATGAGGTGTTGAGTTTAGAGCGTCAGAGAAATACTGAACTCTATACCTATATATTTATATCTATATTTTTCAATTTGGTTACTATAATTTAATTTTACACAATTGCAATTCACAAAGCACACATTGCGGTCTTTAGTCATCGAAGTAGGAATTCGCTGATTGAGAAGTATATAAGTTCAGTGACCTCGGTTGGGAAACAGTTATAGTCTCAAACACGGTAGTGTCTTGCCTTTAATTATGTTTTTGTAATTTCTATTCATCATATTCTAATATTTTTAAGAAAAAAATTTGAACTTGCCATTTTAAACAATTTTTCATATTTAAGAATTGACGAAAAAATAATCAATCAATTGATTCGTGCCAAAAAGTTAAAACTGAATATGTCAAGATTTGATAGTCTTGCCTGAATTAAAAGTTATTTTAAATGCTCTAGAAAGAAAATAACTGTACTCGATTGGGACCGATTGACTTTGATCAATCTAATAGACTTCGTTTGAAAATTGTTTATTGATCGAATCCAATAGGCCACATCTGTTTAAATCCGATTAAATAAATCGGTTTCAATGATGATTCTCAAATGGACCTATCGGATTAATCAAACAAGTTATATTTTTCCAAAAGGATGGAACATCTGGTTACCTTTTACATGGAAATAAAATAAAAGGCTTTTTCCAATAACATGCCATTATTTATACAATGAAAACCGAGTTGGTGTGCGAAGGTCTTTTATTTCAGGCAACAGCTTTTTTTTCATTTTATTTTCTCTGAAAGCTTCTTTTTTGAAGCTAAAATAATAGATTGAATCACTGATGGCTTGACAGTGGCAACTGAGAGTTAGTATGATTAAATGGACTCCTGTATAATATATATGTATAGTCACGTATTTGCTAGAATTGGAAGAACCTATCTTCTCTCTAAAACAACAAGGTCAAGTGTTTCTCCTAGATTAAAAGCATACGACATGAAAAATGTCATCTATTTGTGATTTTAAGATCAGCAACATGCTAATAAAGAAATGGAAAAAGAAGACATAAGCTTCATCTTTTTCCCTTTAGAGTGTCCTTCACGAATAGAAGAAAGGATATATAAACACATATACTTACATGAATGTTGAATTTTGGTTTGTCGTAGAATATCTTCTGTTCGATATTATTACCATCCAACTGGTTGATGTTTTCCAGTGTGAGTTCTTCAACGTTATTGTTGAATTCGTTTCCGTCCTCTACCGAATCTTTCTCGTTTACTCTTGTAAAATCGTAGCTTTCCTGTTCATCCTCGGTCAGATCAGTATCAGAAAGTAGAGAAGGACCAAGGTGATGGAATCCAGGATAATTCGGGTTAACAATACCACGACAGCCAGGTGGCAGATTACCTTCCTCTGACCAGTCCGACCAATCCGATGGTGTCGACTCGTGTGATGGATCTTCAGATCCTGCAAATGTGTACGCATTGTGAATAAACTCGAGCTCAACTCAGAAATGAGTCACTCCATGCGTTCCATGCGATGTTACGCAATGGTTCGTTAGCATTATTGGTGAGCAACAAGCGTGAAACTATATTTTGCGACTGATGCCAAGCGATATTTCCGATTTTAATTCAATTTAAACAAAAATCTATTTACAAATCCATTTACAAATCCATTTACAAATTTATTTCCAAATCTGTTATACCTTCGTAATCTGCAAGACTTTCTGCTGAGCTACTTTGATAAAGTCTGGGAACAGTAAGATTGTTGTTGATATTGTTGTGGGTAGTGGAATCCAGATTTGTATCAATATTGGTAGCAATAGACGACCACGTAGTAGTGTCTTTGGCAATCCTGAAGCCGTCGTTTTCTTCTGTATCGATTGTAGTTGAACGCGATGTGTCGTTCTGATTCTCAACCTCGTCAGATTTTTCGGGGTCAAGAGAGCTTCTCTGTAACTGACTGAGAAGAAATGAAAGAAAAGTTTAAGTAACGTGTCTTATCAAGCTTTTCTTACTATGCTTACAAAAGAAACTAGTACACCTGTCTCCTTTAGTCTAAAAATATCTAATTTTTTAAAAATTAATGTGTAGAGCGTTCCATTAACATTACAGTATCATAACTTCAAAAAAATGGTTCAATGAAGTTGAGTAATATACTTAAATAATATCAGTGAATGTAAGCGGAAAACAAATTTTATCTGAGACGAGAATTAACGAGTAGAAAGTGAACAGTAGTAACGAAATAATTAGTCAGACAAACTGAACCCCGGCGTTTACCACTTATACTTTTTGTACATTGTTTTGAAATTTTACTTCACATATTTCATAAATGAGATAATCTTGATAATCCTGAAGATAATTGAACCTTGATAATATACATGTTCTACAACCTTATAATATTTATATACAAGATATAAGATCGACACCATGCTATTGACTATAGTATAGTAACTTTCGACGATAAGCGCCCTATACACTGATGTTTATTTTTAAAACTGTGCCAGTTAGCAAGAAGTTAATAAGCATTTACTCAAATTAAAACATGGCTCGTATAATTTTACTGAAAGCTGTAATAACACATGAGAAACTTGCGCAGGGTCAAAAAGCAACAACTCAACTGATTGTGAGTGGTACTTACTTGTTGTTCAATCCAAGATGCGGAGGCACCGATATCAGAACGTCTTTGAACCGCATCGCGCTTCTTGCTCTGTAATCAGAAAAAAATCGGAAGTTTTTATCAGTGTTGTGGCTTTTCTTCTCAAGAGTTGTATCTCTCAATCTCTACCCCTGTTCTTCACCTAGCGAAGCTCGTAAGCAGATCCATTTGGGTCCATAATGGTTTGAACTTTTCGCGTAAATGAATGTTTCGCGAAAACTGATAATCGAGTTGGGAGGATGTTCTATCTTGGAAGGATTCTCTATTCTCTCCTCTATTATTTATCCTGTATCTACCACCCCTAACTGCTAACGAAAATGGGATTGGGACTCACCGTCCATGTTGAAGTCGCGCGCGCTTGCTCGCGTTTCCCGTTTATCGACTCGCAACCAACACCCTCGTCTATCCTCCCTCTTCTCACCCTCTCCGACCACTCGCCGTCTTCCTCCCCCATTCGACTTGATCATTTCACGTACTTACAGCACCTACCCTATGTCTAGCTGCCTCGAGGAATTTTTCAGGGGCTCTCCTCCGCAGCTCGGAGAAGCATATGAAGAGTCCTCAGATAAGTGAAGTACATACATGAAAACTATAAAAGTTTTTAGAAGAAGCAGACAGGAGAGGCGGCCGGTGACTTGACCCGCACTATACGAAGGAAGGCTTCAGAAAATCGATACCGAAGACCACGTGATGTGAGAACGACTGTTGTCGCGAAAAGATGAAAATAAAGGGCATCGATGTTTTTATAGACATATATAGATAGTTATAGATTGAAATAAGACGCCCTAAAGACGTCAGTATGATAGCAGATGTCCTTAAGACATGAGACGTCTACAAGAGGAGAAGTAAGTAGAGACGGATGTCCTAAAAACGTCTTGACGACATAGATATATATATATATATAATATATTTTTTTATAAACCAATATCTGTTCTGCCGAGAAGATTTTTTCGCACGACATCAATTAGGATTATCGTCGAACTGTGGATTAACTTTCCCGAGTGGATTTATACAAACACTCGCATAGAAACTCGGCGAGATTAAGCTTATATATAGATAGTCTTAATCAAACCAGACAACCAATATTGGATTGATGGGGTGTGCGAAATAGAATGAAATTCGTAAAGAAAATTCGTAAATTTAAGATTTCAGTAGATTGTATGTTGCAATATTCCCTGCAGAATTGCAGAAGCAACCCTAGATTTTTCTGTTTAGAACCTTGGGTGATGAACAGAGGAAAGTGCTGCAATTCATCTCCTGCCTTGGGGTGCATTCCGCTCAAAGCAACGAGGGGATCAGAAAATAGATCTACATAGGGTGTTCCGGAACCAAGAATGCAACTTGAAAGAAAATCGTTACCAAACAGTAGAATTGTTTCTCGCAGTTTCATTCAGCGAAAAATTTATCTTGATGGAAAGAAATATGAAGAATAAAAATTGTAGTTAGTTATTAAAGTTACTGATAATCTTTTGTTTCCCTCAACTGAAACGATAATAAAATTGTAATTTAAACTTTGAATTATCCAAAATTTGAAGTAGAAAAATATTTTAATTCGTCTCCATCTTTCTATAGAAAGTAATTATAGTAGGCAACTTAAGGAAGTAAGCTCTGTCTCTGATGTACCATTGTTCAATGGAATCTCACGTCGCGGAGTTGGTTTAATAATAGGAAAAATGTTTTCACGAAATTATAATACAAAAAGTGAAAGCATGAGGATGAGGAAGAACGTTCCATTGTGACAGGAGATATATCACGCGGTTTAACGGAATTCAATAATCGATTAAATATATATACATATATACACCTTCTTCTTTGTAATTCTCCCTATTCACGAAAATACCATAGCTGTATAAGGAATTCATTACATATTTTTAAATTTTAATAACGAGAATTTCTGCAAAATATCCGTAGAATAAGTACCTGATAAGAAGTGGCTAATAAATTCTACATTCTACACAAATTATAGTGCTTATTAAAAAACATATCAAAAGATATAGATATGTACAAAAAACACAAAGAAATGAATTTGAAAATAATATAGTAAGGTATTTTAACAACTATATTTGTAACTTGAAATAATTAAAACTTAATAATCTTTAGCAAATTTGATTCGTTGAATGGATGAAATAAAGATGTACTGAATATGCTGCAATTTATAATTTTCAATGTATTGTCGAAAAATAAAAAACGAAGAAGACAAGAATAATGGAAATAAGAATAATATAGGGAGGCAAGAATAATGTGAAAGATACATATGCATACCTTATATAACGTCGTACTTCAGTGAATAAGACAACTTGAAAAATATCTTGTCTTCAGCATGTCTTTTCTGAAACTCTGTTTTGACGTATTTATATTAAAATGTGATGTCTAGCACGCATACACGACTGTCTGTCGAATCGCGTTTGAGCCTTCTCTTGTGATAAAACCCACCCTCTCACAAGAAATAACGCATGCGCTTTTTCTGACAGGGGGTTGTCGCCCCTTCGTTATGCTGATGGTTATATTTTCGCTAAAATCATTGCCAAAATAAGCTTCATTAGAAAACAAAGGGAGGGGGATGATGAGTTCCTTCACATTTCTTGTCTATTACCAAAGTGAAAATACTCACAATTTATACTATTTTTCTGCAAGAAAAAATGTGCAAAATTTGCAAAATTGTGTCTCGTCAATTTTAATAATAAGAATCAATTTTCACAATTAAATCCCTTTTATTAAACAAAACGTTTTGAAAATGATTTATTAATATTAACGGTCCATTCTTCATAATTTTACGTTTGTTGATGAAATTGTTTTATAATTTTAATAATAATTAATTAAAGATCTCTGTAGGTAAAATCATATTTCTTGAGTGTACTGTCGGTAATGAAATAATAACGGGATTTACAGGAAATATCGTTCTAAATCGAAACCAGTGCTACCATCTGTAAGCATTTGTAGTAACTTCGTAGTTGTATTTCTGATTTCGAGAAATTTTGACTTCTAGAAATTTCATTACCTTGCGCAGATTATACACAATTACACAATCGCACATTGGTACATATAAAACAAATCACAAATTTCAAGAAGCCAGGTGTATTTGGTTGCGAGAAACAATTGCATCTACATTGCGTCATGTGAGTAAACTTCAAAATTCTTCAAAATTATCCAAAGTTTTCTCATAAAATGCAATGGCACCCGATAATATAGTGCAGAAAATATTTTATAATCATTGACGCAGTGCTTGTTTTTCGTAAAGTTGAATCATTCTACGACAGAATCTCAACTCATTCGTACGATATTGATTTTATTCAAAAATTGAAAGATTTAAGTTTTTCCTGTTGCTGTGATTAACGTTATTTCGTATTTGTGATTTTTTTAGAAAAGAAACCAGTATCACAATGCTGATCTTGAAAATCTCTCGTTCCACGCTTTCACCACAAATTGCGAGCTTTTTGAAAGCTCCCAAATCTATTCTTCCTAAATCCCAAATTACTAGATTATTTGCAAATGATGCGAGACAAAGTTTTACAAGATCTGCACGTACTCGAGAAGGCATTACCGAGAAGCTAGTCAAACCTGCAGGTGAAACTGGTGAGTATTTAAAATTGATTGAATTTTGATCTCGATTTTGATATTAGAGCTTGAATTCGAAACCCTACATTTTTTCATTTACTTTCCAACAGCTTTCAACGTTGGAAAAGGGGCAGTTGCTGGTGCCAGTGCTTTAGGATTGGGCGCATTATGTTTTTATGGATTAGGTCTTTCTTCTGAGAGTGGTGCCATTGACCGTGCACAGTAAGAGTAAAGAAAATCACAATTAATAAATATCACATTGTAGTAGATTCTGCTCTAAAATCTTCCAAGAACGACTATAATTTGTTAAATAATATACTAAAATTAAAATTTACTTTCCCCAGTATTTGGCCACAATATGTGAAAGACCGGATTCGTTCGACGTACTTGTACACCGCAGCTTCTGTTGCCTCAAGTGTGGCGTCAGCTGCTCTGGTTCTTCGATCTCCTGCCCTCATGAGAGCAGTGTCAAGTCAAAGTTGGCTTGCTATTGGACTCACAATTGGATCTTTGTTTCTATCCTCATCCATTGTTCTTAGTTTGCCCTACGAGAAAGGTGTGAACGCAAAACACGCGGCCTGGTTGATTCACACTGGAATTGTTGGTGTAATTTTTGCACCACTTTATTTTATGGGAGGACCTCTAGTCCTTAAAGCTGGTATCTACACCGCTGGAATAGTTGGAGGATTATCTACTTTAGCTGCTTGCGCCCCCAGTGAGAAGTTTCTACAAATGGGTGGTCCACTCGCAATTGGTCTTGGAGTAGTGTTTGCCAGCTCCTTGGCAACCTTCTTCGTACCACCAACAACAGTTTTAGGTTCTGGAGTGCACTCCATGGCTCTATACGGAGGTCTCATTCTTTTCTCCATGTTCCTGCTGTATGATACACAGAAGATCATCAAGAAAGCTGAAACCTATCCAAAGTATACCATGCATGGCCAACAAGCTTTTGATCCGATAAATAAGTAAGTATTGTTTGATTAAAGAAATTGCGAAACTAATACAGCTAAATAAAAACATTAATAATATTATATTTTCAGTGCTGTACATCTCTATACCGACATTATAAACATTTTCGTCCGAGTTCTATCAATCTTGAGTGGAGGTGGCCGAAAGAATTAAAGTATCCTGCGTAGAAAAATTTGAATTTCGTAAGAAAATCCATGAAATAAACAGCTAACTATGAATTTTTAGTTTCGATATAAATAAATCAATTTAAGTTAATTAACTGTTTCATTGAATATTTTTTTACCACAAAATTGTTGTATATGAATTGATATGCAACTGACGTAAGGAAATCAAAAGAGCAATAATAGTGTCAAAAGAATAATAATTCAAAGAAAAGGGTAGCTATTAGTTACTAAGTTAAAACTAAATGCGCTTTATTGTCGATTTTCTAGTATATTTTTCAAGTTTAAGTAGTTAAGGAAGAGATTTTCACATATCGGGGTTGTGCATGATTATGATAGTATGCGTATGTGAATAAGATGATTTATAAATACAATGGCGTGTGATGTATATACTCTTCCGCAAGAGCCCAAAAAGATATAAGTAAATATAGTATAAATATTCTCTTTACAACTCGACTATCAATAAATCGAGGGTTGTTCACTGTAAATGATTATTCGAAGCATCGGCTGAAAAAATGTTGTTTAATCATAAAAAAATTCAATTTTTTCGTTGGTATCGTTACCAATTTCATGTCATAACAATAATAATTTTTAAGAATTCTTATTCTTTCTGTGTTATTTAAAAATATGTTTCAGCTAATTAGCCATTATACAACATTTTGACAACGGATGTTTCATTTCGCGAGCACACCTTAATTAACCTGACTACACAAATCAAAACTAATTAATTAGTGTCGCAATAACAATACTGAGTAAATCTGCTGGGATAACCAAAGTATGGTTAATAATATCCTTTCAGTTTTTAAATGCAATTTACACGTTGACGTAATCAGCTCTACTAGGACCAGAATGTCGTCTAAGATAGCCAGCGAATAATTTTCTCGCTTGATTTAAAACTTTAACTACATTGTGCCGACGAACCATTTTGTCAAAATGCATCGCCATTTCATTATAGTCCATTTGATTGCGCATTACATAATCTCTATGTTGTTGTAGAATAGTAATACACAAGAACATCAGGAAAGGATTTCCTCCTCCAAATTCGCTTGGAGGTGGAAGAGATCCTGCACCAAATTGGTCGTCACTCGTGCCAGCTGGTATTAGATTCAATAATTCTGTTGCCTCTTCGCATTGTTCTTGAATTGAAAGATGAGAACTTTCAACTGCTACATTATTCTGATTCCAACTATCTGTTCCTTCACTGTCAGAGCAATTCTCAGACCTATAAAGAATGATAATGATTAGTTTCAATCTATTGTTGTAAATGTGTAATAAATTTAAATTTAATTTGCTATGCACCTGGAAGGACACTTGAGTAACCTAATAGGGGTAACAGACTTGACTCCATTTTGATCCTCAAGAATTTCGCCATCGTACTCGAGATCAATTTGTTCATCTGGAGTGGAAGGATTGTGCTCCTGTTCCCATTTGTGCAGAGGATTCTCCCAAATAAAAACATCTGCTGCGGGACTGCAGCCAGCCACGTCGATTTCGGTATCATCTTCTAATTCATCTTGTTTTTGATGGACATCTTCACTGGATGGTGTGTTAGGTGGGTAAGTATCTAGTAACACCTGAAACGCAGAGTATAAAACTTGTTTTATTTTGGAAATATGATTTTGATATTAGCTGTAGATGCGTTCAAGAAGACAAACCTGCCGATCTAAGGATTCGAGTTCTAGCCTCAATTCTCTAGTCATCGAAGTAAAATCATTGTATATAGTTGATGGGTAAAAGTCAGTGGGGTCCACAGGGGTGAAGGTGTCATCTCTGATGACTTTCACAACTCCACTCTCACTGCAAACTCGTCTAAGATCTCGATCATCACTCGGAGTGACCTTACTCCGATTCAGACTTGTGAAGTTCAAAAACTCGTTTAAATTTTTCACCACCCGAGCACACTTTTTCTCAGTCTCACTTTGTTCTCCGTTTTTAGCATCTCTGTTCGTTAGACTCAGTCTTTCCTTCAACTCCAGCAAATGCATTCGCTTGCACGGACTCTTATTAGATAGAGTTTCCGTGCTTAGGCACTTCTCAGGTGAAGAAATATTTTGGTTTTTTGTTAGCTTCGAATTCTCTCGTTCTGAAGCAGTCTCTTGAGACGAAGTAGATCTAAAACATGATAGGAATATAAATTATTGAAAAAAAATACACAAGCATACATCGTGATAATAGCAAAAACTATGTATTACCTCTTTGATTCACCATTTTCGCTAGTAGTTTCTAATGTCGGTTCCTCGGTACTCATCTGTCTCTTTTTGGTACTAGCAATGCTTGCTAAAGAACTTTGTCTTCGAATTGCACAAACTTTGGTGTAGGCATTTTCTCGAATCTGCTTGACATTAGGACTTGGTGGTGGAGAAGGTGGAGGAAATGGAACTTCTGCTAAACTCAGTTCACCAACTGGTGGAGAAGCAGGCAAGGCTGCCCAGAGAACTTCCAGCATTCTCAAAGCATCATCTAATGCGAATTCGCGTTTCATTTCTAACAGCAACCATCGATAACAGAAGAGCAGATCATCTGCTTGGTGCAATTTGAGGTAGGCATAAAATTCCGGGTCATAATGTTGCAAACCTTTAAACAAAGTGTTAAGTAATTTCTTTAAGTGTATGTAATATACATACCACATCGTGGTCTTCATAATCTGTTTATAATAACACAATATCACAATATCATCACATTACCTTCTGATAAGTGAGCAAACTTTGTAGTCATAGCGATACCATCCAACATAAAATTATCCTTCAGTCTTCTCATCAAAGCACACAAACAAATATAAGCTTGAGCTTCATCACGCATTGTGACCAGAAGAGGAGATGCCAGATCGCTCATTCCCTGACAATAACTGACGCTTGGATGATTAAGTGCATAAGTTGTGAGGATATTAAAAAGACTAGCTATATTCTGATTATCATCTCCACCGCCATAAAATTTGTGATGTCTATCCGTTCGAAGAACATCTTTTCTAACCATGCTCGTAACAAATGCTAGGTCACCTACGTTCTGGCCTTTTTGAATTAAACTTTTCCATCTCTCTTTTAAATTTTGATATTCTTGTGCTTTTCGTTTCATATAATCCATCCTCTCGCGACCAGACATTCCTTCCGGATAGACGTTTAGGACATGTTTCCAAAGTACCTTTCGTAAACTAGGATCGATACCACCAAAGTATATCACAGCTCTAAGCTCTTTGGAATGTATCACTTGTCCTATTGGATCGAGGAATTTTCGAAATTCGGCATCTGTCAGAGGAGGGCGAGGTGGTTGAATATTTTGATGGGAGGATTCGTCACTCAAGTTTCCGAGAGCTCGTTGTACCATATTGAATGTCTTCTCCATCTGTAAGGATGAGGATGCTGCATTGCTTTGTATCCTCGAGAGTTGGTTTAACACCTATTGTATAGAATACAAGAAAGATTTCAAATACACTTAGTTAGTGAAATTTTTATATAATTCTTAATTTTTTAATTTCTTATGATTGTTCTTTATTTAGCTGTAGTTTTACGCGTTTTGTTTGAAAGAAACTGAAGGGGAAGAGTTACGTATAATGAGGAAATATTTGACCAAATACACAACTATTTAAATAAAAATATACATTTTCAGAAAATAAGTTACCTTATTCATAATTAGACCTGGAAGTTTTTGCGTCTTATATGGAAATCCCGTTTCTTGCTGTCGCGTCGACATCTCTTGGGCATTTTGATCCCAGTCATATTCAGAGTCCCCAGTTTCGCCGAAAGGTTTCAAATTAACTTGAAGGTAAAGGTATGGTTCTGAAGCACTAAAAAATTTTAACTGAATTAACTACTGCTGGTCAAAAAAAAGTAAAAGTGTTATTATAGTACAAAATGTCGATAAGAATCATTTCGCATTCTGTCTCTAAGTATTCTCTACCTGATAAAAGCGGCGTCCAAGTCCCAATCAGATAGCAGAAGTAAGAAAGTTTCAGATCCATAATCGTCGAATGCTCGATAAGATACAGTAAATTCCCTGCAACAATTGATCTTGTTACAAAGTCGTTAGAGCCATAGTTACATTAAATTGTTCAAAGATCGATTTAAACCTGTCACGTGTGAGAAGCGACATCACATAATTATGTTTTAAAAATATCTCAAGAAAAAAAAAATTATTTATGTCCAGTAGGAAAATGGCACCGAAGTGCAAAGCTTACTTTAAGTTTATTTTAAACTTTCACTTTCGGTACATGGTATTTCATAATTGAGAAAATTATTTGTAAAATATCTGCGCAGCTAGTTAAAAAAATATCAGTACCCTTTAATGTCGAATGCTTTAATCAAAATACTCTGTAGAACTTCGATAGATGTTATCTGGGGATCCACACAGAATTTCCGATACTCAGGCTGTTGACGCGATTCACATTTCTAAAAAAATTATTTTATTCATAAAGAAATTAGTGCTGTATATCATACGTATACCAGTCTTGTTTTAATAAGGAAATCTTAAACATGTTTTACATTACATTATTTTTTAAATGGATCATTTTTAAAGTTTTGCAACTTTTTTTTATATATAGAGAATGTATAGAAATCTTGACATAGGTTAAATAGATAAACTCAGTGGCCTTCAGAAATTTTTTTGAGATAGGCACGACTTATGAAGAAAAGGTATGCGTGCTCAGAATCCATTGTTGGAAAGAACTTTTAATGACTTTCGTAATGGCTTTGACGACAATTTTATTAATTAATATTATAAGATATATAGATACATTATTTATATTATGTAAACGTAAGCACGCATATTTTATAATTTCCTGGTAAGATTACGAAAGTGTAGATTACTGCAATATCATGTTGGTTGAGTAATTGCAACTCATTAATTAAAAAATATACATAATACTTTCAAATCTTCTTCCATTAAAAAAAGGAAATAGAGCAGAAGAATTTATCGAATTTTCAACATTTTTTATTGAATGTTTTATTTGTACACATTTCAACGTTTTATTTTGTGACGATTATATTGGATTTTACATGTATTGACGAAGCTATCTTTTATAGTGCAAAAAGAGGCGTGAAGTTTATTTATAAGGGTCATAGTTTATAAGGCTTCCGAACAGGATACTTTATAATCCTTAACTTACATTTTCACAGAGCAATAATGAAACTATCTTCTTTAAATGACCAGGTCTTTCATTGAAAAATGATTACTATTTTTGTTAATTTTTCTATTATGACAAAATTTGATCAAAAGCCTACACAAATGTTGAAATCAAGCTCAGGATATCAAACTGTAGAGTTAGTATTTCATAAAGGGAAATGAAGAAAGTTATTTCAAATTCTTATGATGTTTTTTTCATCAATTAAATAAAAAAGAACAACTACTGTATTTTTTGTATTACATAATGTAATTGATATTTACCTTCACCTTCACCCTCACAGCTTCTCGAGGACATCTAAACATCTCGCAAAAACCGTTAAAGATTAGTTCTTATTTCAAGGTTGGCCTTGATTCATGGTATCACGGTCCTGGACTTTAAAGTGATAACATTCGTGCGAATTGACGGTCACTTTATCACTCGCTCAACGTGGTTAAATAAGCGCGCGGGAATCGCGAACCATTTTAATTTAAAATACACTTTTTAAATAACAAACATAGAATATCACGAATCCATATTGTTAAATATATATTAATAAAAAAAAACTTCCGCACCAGCAATGATTCTACATACCTCTAAAAAGCTCACCAAACAAAATTTAATGCAGTGAAATCCGGCAAAATTATTTTAAAAACAAAATATTCGAAAATATCTAGTAACATATAAAAAATAGTTTAATAAAAAAGCTTATTAAACAATAGGAAGACACAAGGGCTGCAGGTAAAAAATTCACACTGTTGATGATTTTTTTCAGTGTGGAAGAACAAAGATTTTTGTTTTTAATTAAACATATCGATTATTCAGTATACTTATGTTGATGGTCTTTTATTTGTCGCGTAAAAATTTAGTGAGAACGGAATTTAAGGACTGAAAAATATTACAGAAGGTGCGTGTTAGAATGACAGCTTTGCAACCATTTCCGACCGAGGTGAAGTCTGCTATAACTATCAAGCAGACTATATCGATTGATACCCATCAGCCAACAGGAGTACCGTAATCTACTGCGCCTGCGTCGAACTCGTCATCTGATTGATTGCTATTCGCGCTCAATTTGAAATGCTGAAAAATATTATTTTTATTGTTTATTTCAAATAATGGCGTTTAAACAACTTATAAAAGTGTTTATGTAGTTAACAAATATTTAGTTAATCAGATGCCGAATGCGATGCATGCGCAGTAGAGGACGGGGCCACAGCCAATGCTTCCTTTTTCAGAATTAACTGAAGTTGCAGAGCTTACAGAAGGCGCTGAGTTTGAAAGTTTCTATAGATATTATAAATGTAGGATATAATTTCCCAAAAATTTCGTCATTATATTTCAGTATAAGAAAAATTTTCAAATAATATTAATTATTATCAATTCATAAAAAATATATTTATAGATTAGATTATAATAAAATTAATTACAGCTGTTCAAAAATAAAAATTTCTTTTATTATATTATACATTATCATATTTGTTAACTATATCTGTATTACACTAATGTGTTAAAATGTACATCGATTTTTAACTCAAAAAGTTTTTAATTTATTGTCGATATATTTTAAAACAGGATACTTTTAGATTCCGAGAAGTGCTGCTAACTAATGACTAGAATACGAAACTCATTCAAATTATACATGTCGGTATCGTGGGAAATTTTTTTAAAATGCCAAATATACAAATAAAAATATCAATACATGCAATTAAAGTAAATATAAATAAATTTCATTATCTATAATGGAAGAAATAAATTTATTGTTTCAAAAAGGAAATTAATGCATACATGATGTTTAGTCTCACATTTATTTTAATGTAAGAGTTCTCAGAGTTGAAATGTATTACCCTGATTTGCAAAAATTGAGAGAAGTCAAAGCACGTATATATTAAATTGTAATGTTCATATATTTGTGTAAAATTAACAAGTAATATAAGACATGAGAATAATATATAGCAATGAGAATACAAAAATGAGAGTCAGATACAAAAATGTATCTGACGATGACCGAAAATGCTTTAAGGTGAAAACCTTTTAAGCGTACATTTGAATAGGAAGAGGGTAAGTTTTGCGAGAAGGAGGGATAATAATCAACCCGCTTGGTGACGCTGCATCAAAACAAGCAGGTAAAGAGGGCAATTTATAAGGATTTGAAAAAGGTTCATAATATTGAGGATTAGACGCCCTCAAATAAAATCAATTAAGTATCAAAACCTATATGCAGTAAAACTTCAAATAAAATAACTATTTAATTCTAAAAATGGTTCGATTTTCCATTTGGTTTAGGAAATTATTGCCGCCCATTTCTATCACACTGCTTTTAAAATCCCACGCCCTACTATATATGTTACTAGGAAAGATTAATGTTTACGTTTGGGAATTCACACCGGAGGCAATGTAAACCTCAAATGTTCGTTTCTGTAGTTAATTCATTGCAAAAAGCATTCTGTGCCTAGAAATCGAATTGCAATGTTTTTACAAATGTAGGCATACGTATATAATCAAAGCTTCAAATAGTATTTCATATTTTATTCTGTTATTCTCAGAAGAACAAACCATTTACCATATATAACTTAGAAGATTTAAAAATAGGTGTTGGAATATTCTCTTTGGAGAATTAAAATACTCTGAAACAGATATATAGTTGCCAAAAAGAATGATATTTATAACGAAAATTCTTTTGAAAATAGCCACAATAAAACGTAGAATTAAACCGTTGCATCGCATAGAAAGCAATATTATGGTTCGGAGTTCGGGTATACGTATAAATGGATCCTGACAATATTTATGTTTTGAGTATATAAGCGCAATTTATATAATTATCTCAACAGCATGCAAATAAGTCCAGCAATACTACTGCAGTGCAGGAATTCCCTCTCCTGACTAATATTATTAAGGAATATTGCTGCAAAATTACAACAATATCATTTACTCAATGTATACCATTCTTTTGGAAAAATACATATAATACTTATTCATAAATCTCACGTGACATTTTAGTATCCCAAAAAAATATTCGTCTGTATACTCTTTTGCGTATAAGAGTTTCTGAACAAAAAAACAGGAATCCAAATAGAATTTAACCCTAGTAAGGATGTCCTCGGGGATGACAGAAAACCCACTTGAAAACCTAAATGGCAGGGGTTGACGAACGTGGGACGCGTCTCATGAGAAAACAAACATTAAAAAATGAAAGAAATACTGTGAATTCCAGAAATACTTTTAAATTCATCAACATGCCATACTTGCTCTAGCAGAAAATATTTTTAATTATGTGATAATTACACAATAATAACTTTTCAATGAAATTATATTTCATAGTATAAAATTGTATAGCTTAAAAATAGCGTCAACTTAAAATTAATATGAAAATAATATGTTGCATTTATTTGTGCGTTTTAAAGGACTCGTGAATTAAGGGCAATAAAAATGTGAGATAAGAAGTAATCCTGAAAAAGGGAGGGTTAATAAAAACCTTTTTCCATGGCAAAGTCTATCTATAATCCAATTATCTCTTTCGACAGGCTTTTGCTGTACAGAGCTTTTATACTTTTTTATTTTATTTTTATTTATTTTGTGAAAGCGTCGTGAAATAAATTTTGTTGAATTTCAAAATATGTATTTTTGAACATTGCTCCTTTAAATTATATACTGAATCAACATTTTTTTAAATTAAAAAAGTGTGGATATTACTTTTATAAAACATTTAATATTTCTAGGAAAGTATCGCAGTCCTACAATGCTTATTTTTTCTTCTACATGATTAATTACATAAAGTAAGAGTAAGGAAATCCGGTTGTTAGAAGAAAACGTCGGAGATTTCACTTCCAACTGGGAAAAGCCTGTGCGCAATTAGCATTTTATAGCGTACATAGCTTCTCTAGAACTTCGATATCAAAATTTTCAACGATTTCATATAATAAATTGTTTAAAAAAATGAAAAACTTTAGTGAAAAAAAATTTGTATAAAAAAAATGTTTCAAATTCTCTAAGAGTGTTGGATAAATTTGAGCTTAAAAGCTTAATTTCTTTATTTTGTTGAAGAAATATTTAAATTAAATATTTAAGAAAACACAAGATCCTGGTTAAGACCCTTTTAATTGACGGGAAATATAGACAGGGTCTAGATAGAACCAAGACTCCATTTCCACACTTGATGATTAATTTGCATCCCTGTAAAATCAACTATGCAAGTTGATTAGAGGGGAAAATTGTTATCTCATATTTTACCTCTAATCCCTAGAGTACATACAGGTGAAAGAGATTGAGTGAATCCCTTACGATTATCTTAGGGAAGTAACTGACTCTTGTGAAAGAAGATAAGGAGTGGAACGTGCGCACGAATATTTTGAATGAAACGAGAAGTAAATTTATAAACGCGTCGATTACATTTTCACTCCTGTCGTGTGCTTATTCGATTTGAATTGGGTGTGAAAAAATTACTGTAAATCGCGCAAACGAAATTGCTTCCGCCCCAAGAAAAAGAACACTATAGGCTGAATAAATTATAGATCTAGATTGATCTGTCTGAAAATTGATTTATTGTTTATAATGTTGTATCGGATGATATAACTGATATAATAATTGATATAATATATAATGATATAATCTGCGGCTCTAAATAAGATTAACAATTTTCTCGGGAGAGAAAAAAGTTGAATGTGATTTAAAAGGGTTTTCAATTTTTAAGTTATCAAATGCTATATTTTAAGCTTTTATAGAGAAACTTGATTCTCTGGAGTATTTATATGTTGCTAAAATATATATCTTCGACATCCAAGAAGAAAGTTTAATCTATAGAGAGAAGTTTCGAATTGAGAGACCTGGTGAGTAACTGATCTGAAGAAAGTCATCTTGTTTCTAATAAGAATTGATATCTGATAAGCAGTTTCAATTGAATTCTATATCAAATTGAGCCATTCCACAGATTTTGTAATACTTTAGCCAAAATCTCGAGCGATCATGTCGGCAATTGAAAATATTCTTGAATGGTTTTTGGAATGACTTTTAAATCTTTTGAAAAATCTTTTAACATAGGATTTGGAAAAATTATCCTAAACATAAATTATTGACAAAGGCTAGACTATTCTAGTCTAGTAAATTGTATGAACCAGCAGAATTGCATTCAAAAGCAATATACTGTCAAAACACCTTACTTTACTGTGAAATAAAGCAAAGAGGAAACTCTAAATTCGTCAAGAGAGGAAAATACAAAGTTAAAGTTTGTATTTGTACCTTCCATTCGTAGCAGCAAGTACTACCGGTTGTTTGTGGAATGGAACTGCGCGTTCATTTCCACTCAAAACTTCGTCTTGAAATACGAATTACGCTAGAGAGGCTCGATCTCAGCCTTAAGTTTTAAGCCAAGCTGTGAGATTCGCTGAAATAATGTTATTTTCTTCCTTTTTTTTTTGTTTAATGATATATTTATTTTTTACAAAAATTTCACTCTAAAAACAAAAGCTATAATTGGAAAGTTATTTAGTAACTTAACTACGTAGTTCCATTTTCCTTCATTTGAGATCCTCGACCAGTTCTAAGTGCAAAATTCATATGAGAGATTTATAGGATTAACGACATTTGTGCTCCTACAGAAACTTCATGACGTGTTAACCAGCCATTAATGAGCGTTATAATTAATTGCGTGTCAACGCTGTTAAATGTTTATGTTCCCAGGTTCACTTCATGCCTAAATTCGAGGCGTCCATCAAACTAGGTATGTATATATTTTGGTAAATCTGTCGTATAATATTCTATTTCTCAGTACGACGCTTATTAGTAAGAAAATAATAAGGGCGGTATAAGAGGATAGAGCTTCGTTCGTAACTTCTCATCTTGTCTTGACTTTTGCGATTGGCGTCGTATCTGAAGTCTGAAAAACTTTTAGACAAGATCAGCTTTTTTAAATAGAACTTTCCAGCTAGAGATAGTTTGCAACTTCTTCTGTTGTGTGAATAATAAAATGAAAGAACAATCAATTTCAATTTCTAAAGAAGACTTGTAATATAAAAGGGCAGATATTTTAAAGCGTAATTTTAAATAGAAATTTTAAAAGACATAAGTGTAAAAATGAACTAAAAGAATTTAATGATAGCAATTTTTTATATTCTTTATCAATGAGGTATATAATTTTCTTTTTTTTTTTTCATCTGAGGGAAGGGTACATAAAGGGAACGAGGATGAAAAAGGAAGAATAAGTGAATGAAGTATAGGAATAGAAAGCCACACCCTTGTTGAGTTTTACAACCAACAAGGAAGAGAGAGAAGTCGAAAACTCGATGAAAAACTTGGTATCTGTATATTGTATAAATCGATATAGTGTCCCCGGAGAAAAATGTCAAGAAACAAAATTAGGATGAGAGGGGGTTTAATGACTGCCACTTAAACTTAATAGGGGTTGGAACAACGTTTCTAATTCCCTTAAGAGATATCCTAGAGTGGATAATGTGTAGTTTATAGGGATGGCTAAAATAGATATAATAAAAAATATAGAACAGAACTTCGAAAAGTGATGTCATCGATAACGCGATTACAAATGATTGAAAATGATTCTCTAGGAATGTTGTATTGCTGTAATATAAACCAATTTTATGTATCTAAGTTCTTTGTTCCATTATCCTGATGATTTAATGCAACAGCTGATTAGACTTTAATGCATTATTTTTCCTTGAAGTGAATTAGAGATACATTCGCCTCCCTCTGAGGAAAATCGAAGTTGTTTGCAATTTCATTTGCATCTAGTTGATAAAAGAAAAAAAGCAATGGTTGAGAGAAGGAAGAAGAAGAGAGAAATAGAGGAAAAGACTGATGGAAGCGACCCAGTTTTCTCAAACGGAAAGCTAATTGCGACACCCGCTGGAAATTCGTAAACAAAATTTACCAGCCAATAAAGTTCCTATTGGCAACAGGCCACGATGCTTAATTAAGATTCTTTTTGCGCGAATAAGAGACGTAAGACATCAATTGAAGATATGGAAATAAATATTAAAACAAAAAATGAATCGATGATATATACATTCGCCGGAGATGAATTTTTTAAGCCATAATTTTGAATATTCCATGATATTTGAACTACATGCATATATTGGAAAATATATATGCATGATGTATTGCAAAATCTTCTTCAAATTTCAAAAGACTTTCCAGACTGCATATCAATTTTATGCGAAATTACTATATGTAAGACGTTCTTAGTCAATTTCTGGAATGGAATCTTTATATGCCGTGGGAAGTGTTTCAAATAAAAGAAAATTTTAAATCTTTCCTTTCAAAGACAACTAAGAAACTCCATGTCGAATTCACAGAAGGCGAACATTTTACTCACCAACTTTTTTAAAACTTTTGCAATACTTTTCACAAATCTAAAAATGAAACAAAAATGAAGCATGAAAAGAAATGAATGCACAAAGAAAACTTTCATTGTTCAAAGTGTGAGATGCAAAAAACTTCACACCAATGGTTGATTGTGAAAATAGACATATGTAATAAGATGATATTATAATCATGTGTGATTCACTAATCTCCGATTCAGCTGAATACATTAAACAGACAACTCAATCTGGAATTTTTTAATTCATCGCCTAGTAATTTGACATAAAACAATGTTTCAATATTTCCAAATAACGACTTGATATCAAAAACGGTTGTTGCTCCTGATACAGTTTTTCTTACTATTGCTGCAATGCTTCCGGGAAGAGATATATACAGAACAATTGTGTAATCAACTTTTTTTATACAATTTTTTAATAATTCTAATCTCTAAATCTGAATTAGCGAAAACCATACCAAATCAGTGAAATTCGCTGATTTGGTATGGTTTTCGCTGGTTCAGATTTAAAGAGTACATACAATGAGTTGATATACATAATAAAAAAGAACCCTGAAATGTTAATTGATATTAATTTGTTATTACATACATTATATTTATAAAGAAGCGAATTAAAAACTGTGAATTTTTTCTTTTTCGTGATCAAACAGGGACAAGGCGAGTTTAGTTACCGAAATTTGCGTGAAAAAATTAATTAAGCTGTTATGCCTTTCTTCCACAGAAACTAAAGTTTCCTCTTAAGCAATATCATGATTAAATCGTA
Organism: Synergus japonicus; assembly: GCA_900474275.1. NCBI lineage: Eukaryota > Metazoa > Arthropoda > Insecta > Hymenoptera > Cynipidae > Synergus > Synergus japonicus. The sequence goes on from UCOH01000076.1 coordinate 50,947, forward strand.
AATTAAATCCGACGCATACTCCTGCATAAATATAAATCTTATTTCTGGAAAATAATCATTATCGTATAATCATGCAATTTATTGATGTATCGTATATTAAAATAACTGCATGCAGGCACATAAAAAGGCGTAAATTTCCTGGGTGGGGAACGGAGGAAGAGATGACTGGAAGGACGTCTAGTCATGACACGGCGGAGCCCTCATACATTTGTGAACAACATCGAATTAGCGGGATCCGACACAGTCGCGAGCGAGTGTCCGTTCTTGGCGGACTGTTCACGATCTCCCGAAGATCTCGTTAAATTTCGTTCGTTAACTCAGCGCCGATTCAATTCATCATTTGAAAACCTTGTTCATCGAAATGTGTGTCGATTGCAGAATATTGGCGATATTAAAATTTCCAGTGGTCGCTATCTGGATAGATGCATATTAGGGCAGAAATAATTGAAAAAGATACTTGCATTGTTTTAAAAACAAAAACATGCAAAAGAAAGAATATGAAAATGATAAAGAATATAAAACGAAGAGAGAGTGCAAAAGAAACGGTAAAAGCAATTCAAGAACCGTAGTATCGATAGATAGTCGGTTAATTTAAGAGTTGTCAACAAGCGGTTGTTATAGAATTTAGTTTTTCTCTTGGTTCCTTAAACTATAAAATTCATTATGGACGAGATGGGGGAAAAAGAGTGAATAATAAATAACTGGAGAGTGTTCTCTTCAATGTGGGCTTATTTGCCTATTGTTCTGAGAAATCCTGACATTCAGTTCAGCACGTGTTGTTCTTAGTTGTACTAAAAGTAATTTAAATGTTGCCGCTCTCTAGAAAATTTCCAATTTGAGATGGACGTTAAAAGCAAGGAGAACTATTACATGGAATAGAGTGACAAGAAGAACATCTTTTTAAACTACTTGGTTTAATCACACTTTAAGTACTTTAGGCGCTATATGAACTGAAGGCGGCGACCGGAAAGTACAAAACTATTTTAGGAGTAGTGACTCCATTTGTTCCCTTATTATCAATTCTCAGTTGTGAGCTCTTCTGCTTTGTTTCCTCGAAAAGGAATTCAAGAAAATTCTTAAGGAAATCTTAAATACTGTGAAACTTTTGACTGAGTAAGGAAAATTATGTAAAAGTGATTTTACAAAAAGAATATAAAATATAGAATCCTTGGAAGTAAAAATAAAAATCTCTGCGAGGAGATTTCGAAGTTAAACAATGAGAAAGACTGCGATTTAAAAATAGTCAGGAGCATAAGAGGGGAGAAAATAATCATCTTCGATGTGATATCATGTAAACAAATTTGAATGCGGTTAATCTCAAAAGATCAGAAGGGAACACACTTCTATCTTTCGAATTTAGAGTATCTAAGAAACCTCAATGCAGTCTTAGAATAATATTTCTTTTTTTTTCTGGACTTAACACTGCAAAGATGGAGCGACTTTTGATGTTTGTGCTACTTTATACTATAGAAGCTAATCTACACTCTGAAGTCAGAAAATGCTGTGCTCCAGAGGGAGTTTTGCAAGTTCTGAGTGGAGATCTTTCCTGTGTCGAGATGTCGGTTACAATGGAAATAAATAATTTAAGACCTGATATTTGGGGACTTCCGTACTGTAGATCCCCCCAGGGATTTTTTTTCTTGTCCTTGGACAAAGTGCATCAAGATAATCTTCAAGTTTCGTATTCAGCGTGCCTGGATAATTTGTATAACAATGATTCGGAGAACTATTTGCCAATTATTGTGTATTGTGATTCTGATGCAAGAGATCTTGCACATTCTGAGAATCCACTCAAAACTCCTCGCGTGCTGAGTGCGAAAAAATGCTGCCCGACTGGGCAATATTTTAACGTTGCTAAAAAATCTTGTGTTCTCACAGATGATGAGATAAAATTAAAATCTTTTCTCCATATTTCCAAGGAGGTAGATTTACTTACTTTGGGTGTTGGATCACCTGCATGTAAAGATGCTCTTGTCACTTATATTATTGAATTCACAGATGTGAACAAGACTAATGACCACGTAATGGTAAGTTGCTTAATCATAATGGGAATTGACTAAAAATTACTTATTGTGGGTTGAGGAAAATTAACTCTACCGTTTACATAAATATCTAAATATATATATATATATATATATATAT
>UCOH01000077.1:0-37382 GCA_900474275.1 Synergus japonicus
ATATATATGTATATGTATTATATATATTATACACACATAAGGGCGATTCATCATTTAATGGCGAGCTGTAACGAATTTGTGCTTTCTACGACCCCCGGTCCACACCTAGACAAACAGTGCTAATCAAATGAAGCATCGAGTAGACTCTAAATGGGGATTAAGCAAAGGGTGACGATATTCATGAGAGGGATAATCAGGTGGATTGAATGAGCTGGGTACTTTAACATTATAGAGGAGGATGTGAGATTTATGCGCTGAAGGATGAAATATTTTATTTTGAAGTTCTCGGATTGGATCTTGTTCCAAATATATTTGATTATTCAATTCATTCAAAGAAAAAGCTATCTCTTCATGTTCTTTCTCTTCTACCTTTTATCTCGAAACTATTACAAAATTATTAAACCCCTCAGCAAAAGCTAAGGAATTATTTCTGACTATTTCTTTTTTCCCGCTATGTATATATATAATTTTAAGTAAAAAATTGGGTGTAAAGTTCCGAAATGAAACTCCCATATATTATAATAATCCGACCTACCGCAGCTTGAACACAACCTCGCCTTGGTTTCACACACAAACTCAAGTGCCGCTAAACGTTCCCCCTTTCGAGCAGATATTTTCACGATTATCGCGGCGCGATATCGAGGTGTAGCTATAATACACCTTCCACACCAACGCTCGCTTCTTCTAGTGCAAGCAGTTCTTTAAACCGGAATTTGCATCGAGTATTCCGTACACTTTATCGCCTTCGTTCAGCTAACTCGCTTTTGCACAGTCGAAAGAGTCTTTTGCGACTTTTGTACAAGACATTCAAAGTAACGCTTTGCTTTGCTTCGTGGTGCAAGGACGATTCCTGTTTTTTTGTCGAAAAGCTTCTCAAGTCATTTAAAGTCGTTTGAAGTCTTTTCAAGTCATTTATAAGGAAATTTGAAGTTTTCTGATTAGGTTGAAGTTTCAGACGTCCAGTCTGACAATTCTTTATTTTTTATTTACTGGCAGAAATTTCTACCCAGCGTTGTTCAGAATTTGGAGAAATTTCATAGAATTTAAGAAAATTTTAAAGGATTGCAAGAGATTTTAAGTGATTATAAGGAATTTCAAAGGATTTTAAAAACTTTAACTGATTTTCATAAATTTAAAGGAATTGGAAGAGATTTCAAGATATTTCAAGAGATTTTAATGAAATCCCAAGGATTTTTATATATAATTAACGATTTTAAGGGATTGAGGGATTTTAAAGAATTTCATTTGATTTCATTAGAATTAATTCCTTGAAATTTCTCAAAATCAGTTAAAGAGTCTTGAAATATTTAAAAAATTATTAAACACTTTTGAATTCTTTAGAAATTCATTGAAATTCTTTACAATTACTTGAAATCTCTTAAAATCTATTCAAATTTCTTAAAGACCCTTAAATCTGATGAAATTCTTTAAGATGTCTTGAGATATTGTGAAATCTATAGAAATATCTGGAAAATCCTTTGAAGTATTTTAAAATATCTTGAAATCTCTTGAAATATCTTTGAAGTTCTTTGAAGTTCCTTAAAGTTCTTTGAAATATTTTTAAATCCCGAACAAATCCGTGTTTTCTGCTAGTATAAAAATAAAAGTAAATTTTTTTTTGAATTTATTAAATTATCTTTAACTCTCTTCAAATTCCTGTCCTTTAATTGTTTCAAAAATCTCTTAAAATTGCTTGAAATCTTTTGAAATCCCTAAAATTACTTGAAATATCCTAAGGTCTCCACGAAATCCCCTAAATTTCTTGAAATCTCTTAAAAATTCTCAAAATCCGCTAAATTCATTTGAAATCCATTGAAGTTTTTGTTGCTAAATATTTCCCATCCTTTCTGTTAAAGTAAACAAATTATTATATAAAACAATTTTTCTTAGTGAGAATTTTTGAAAAAGAAAATTTTTATTTTATATCCTTTAAAGTCTTCTGATTTCTTCAAAAAACTCAAACTTATTATATAATACATGTTTATCGCTGTAATTCAACTAACTCGCTTTTTCAAAATTTTGAAGAGTATGTTGTATCTTAATATTTAAAGACACTCGAAATAATATTTTACTTTAGCAAGAATTGAAATACTGCCGAAAGATACGCCTTCTCAACATATTTCTATGCATGAAATAAAAAAAAAAAAAGGAAATAAAAAAAACAATCGGATGTCTAATTAATTTCAGGAAGCGCACGTGGGCTTCTTATCTCGAGAATACAATGTAATATCCCCACGCTAAAATGATTACGTGCGTCAACTCTTTTAATTACAGTGGAGTTCGTACTTGGGCGTCGAAGAAATTCGCCCCTTGTAAATCGTCTCATGTTTTATTTATGTCTTCATGTACTTTGCAATTTAAAGACATCCTTCGTGAGTTGTTAGGCAAAATGTTTTACCTTTTAATGTCGTTAATCTATGTACAGAATATAAGTCAGATTCTTAGTAGATTTTTTATTATATATATATATAGTCTGTGAGCTTTAAGTTCGCGAAAGTCTTCGAAGTAAGGCTTTTCATTCTTTCAAACTTGGTTAAAATTGTATGAAGCTTTTTAAAGTAGTCTCTTCAATTTAATTAAAACTTGGAGTCCATTAAAAATTGAATTAAAATTCAATTCAATCTTTTAAAGTTATTTACATTTAATATTGTTTCTTCCTATAATATATAATTTATCCAAAATATTCCTCTTTTAAAAAACAACTCAAACTTTCACAAAAATTGTTTCCCCCACTAAAAAAAATTGACCTTTCATTAAAAACTGACACTTCAGTCAAGAATCGCTTCTCTCTCACGAGATCGGAAAAGAGAATCGAATTAGGTAGCAAGCGAGGGCGACAAAGATTTAATTAACGTGGCAACGTCTGTCCAGCCGTTAGCGCGTCAACGATTTTAATTCGAGTCGACGCCTCTGACCGGAGCTTTGGATATAAATTCCCCAGGCAATTATTTTAGCGTTACATTCGTAGGCTCGACGGAATTTTCGAATCATCGTGTATAGAGAATACAGATACACATTTTATACAGCATCCGACGATCCGAGCCGAGAGACATACGGCGAGCGAAACTCCGGGGTGAGATCTCGCTTCTTTCAGAGTTGAGAGCGAGTCTTGGAGGTGATTTACGGGGTGGCGTCAAAAACTTTGTACGCTCGTGTCTCCCTGAGCTGTGAAGCCCTAGACGAGAAAATAAAAGGCTCCTTGTAATTTTACGGTGATGCTTTATACCTTGAGACAGAAGGACGTCAATGTCAACTAAAAACTCCTTTTTAGGGATGAATATTTTTTACTGTATTATATTCTCCCTAAAGCGGGTTTTACAGTCGAAAATTTCCTCAAATTGTGCATTTTGTGTTTTCCAAATCTTCTAAAGTCGTTTAAATCTTTTGACGACTTTCATATAAAATATAATATAAATTGAAATTAAATATATAAATTAAAATTAAAGACACTGACTTTGTCCTGCATTGGATTAATTAGTATTATGAATAATTTTTCCACCTGGAAAATAAGTTGTATGCATGAACCCTAATTACTTGCTTGGAAGCATAAAAGAACCTCGACAAGAACTTCGTTACGCTTCCTAATAAACATTTTGATGGGTTCGCGACGTCACGGTTTGTTAAATCAGAAATCGTACTCTATATCTTCGAATTAAAAGTACTAATAGAATCAAGTTGAGCATTGCAACTCCTCATTTCCATAATTCTACAATATGATCCAACTCGTTTAATTTAATTACCCTTTTTACCACGATTTCAAGTAATCAACTCCATTGTCTTGTACAACTTACACTCACAATATAGTAACGTTGCTTCTTCTCTTTCTTAATTAGACGAAAAAATTATAAATTCCTTCACTTAAAGAAAAAAATTAATTGTAATTAATGTCCTCATGTTAATTATAAGGAAAAAGTTTTGTTATTGGAAGTTCTAAGAATAGAAACTTAATTATGACCAAGTTATTATTCGGCTTGTCTCTCCTAGCCTAATAAGTTTATAGAATTTATTTTGCCTATATTATTATTATTATTATTATTATTATTATTATTATTATTATTATTATTATTATTATTATGACTATTACTAATATTCTTATTCTTATTATTATTATTCAAATTAAGATTAAAGCTAAAATTCAAGGAACTAACCATGTCTTTTTGCAATGAGAAATAATTTTCGTAAATGATATTCTTGTACGAATTAGGGAGTGCGTAAATTACATTTTCCTCTGACACTTCAAGTGACCGCAATAATCTGAACTTTCCTCAGCAATTAGTTATAGTGTAAGACCAAGACTGAAATGCTTTGCAAACATATCGTCCTTGGCAGTGGTTCAGGCTCTGTCACTTGTGACAACTCATCCTGATCACGTGACCTTTTTGGCAATCATTTTGACTTCAATACTAGGCCATAAATTCAGTTTTGCATACGAAACTTGGCTCTGATGACACAAACTTCGAAGATAGTTTATAGATGGAAAAAATTTGTATCGAACACAAACTGGAACTTTAATTAAAAGTCGAGAAATTCGAAGCTAAAATATATCTTTTCATAAAGATGAAGGTCTATTTTATGAAGGTTTAATCAAATTTTATTAATTTTATAATCGACATGCACCCCTAATTCCACCGGAATTTTTTCTAAATCTACATTAATTAAAAATTAGCAATTCTAATTTAAAGAGTCTAGAAGACACCATCTTGTTATTCTAGAAAACTAGGATCAACTAATCCTTTCTGGGTAAAAATGGAATTAATAAAGTAAAAGAAAGACGCTGATTGAAATCTGAACAATTTAAATTTCTCTTTTTGTACCAAGTACTTATTTCATTAAAAATGCAATTTAAATTCCTGAAATTTCCATACGAGGTCGTCGTCTCATGATTCCGTTATCCAAGACTCGTTTCTCGAGTTTCACGTCATCTTTTCCTAAATTCAAGCTCTAGAAAAGAGGGGCGGGTGAGGGGTGGCGAGTTCGTGAAACTTTTACAACTCGCCTTTCCGGTGAAATCTGAACTAGATGCCGCTGAGAAATTGGTGCAGATCGTGCTGGCTTTATGATTCAGTGGCCCTTGAACTTCAGGGTCTTGGCTAAGGAGAAAGTTGCAGTTATGTTACTTTAGCACAGAAAAAAAGAATCTCGAAAAAAAGGGAAAGTAGGAAAAGAACTAAGGGCGATTCTTTTGCAGCGAAAGCCTTAAAATTTAGACTTTCGAATTTTCGAATTTAGAGCGTGAGGCATTTCTTCTGGAGGTGTCAGACTCCCTGTGGCGCGAGTCACGCAAAACCAACCTGCCTTTTGCATTGTGGTTCCATTTAAATCGCCATTCACTGAGCCTTCAGTTTTATGCGAGGTGCTACTTTCCGCAAATTGGGGTGAATGAGAAATTGGGTGTGAAAATTGTATTTGGACTGAAACTCCCTTTACGCGGATTTTAAATTCTAAAAGTTCTATAAATCCTAAGTTGAAAGCTTATAGATTTATTTATTCTCGTTTTTTTCCATATTTGTTTAATTTGTTTTCGTGTCAGAGGCAGGTCACAATCAGTAACACAACATGTAATATATAATCAGCTGTAGAATAGTCGAAACAACGTCAATCAGTGTAATCAAGACTCTGGAGGCAAAAGCTGGCGGCAATTGAAGCGAGATAAACGAATCTAGGGCTTACGTCATTTAATTTTTACGCTCTATCGCGTCAACGGTGAACTTTTGCATGACAGACTTTTTTTTCGTTTATCGACCTCCCTGACGTTATCTCGAAGCTCTTGTAACATAGTATATAATAATGAATGTAGGTGGGAACTGAACATAAAAACTGGACACGTTAAACCGGCAAACCGTGCTCGTTATCTCTACTTTTTTTTTTCACGGCGGTATTTACGTCTTTTTCATTCTTAAAACTCATCCCGGCAGGCAGAGCCTTTATTAAATATTATTATATACCATATATTTTAACACTCTTTTTTAAATTATGTATTTTAGGAATTGAAAAAGGTTTAAGACACTTTTTTATTGAATTCGAGATATTATTGATCATATTTTTCAATATAGTGCAGATTTAATTCATGTCCTTGACCCGATGAAGAAACCAATCACTATAACTCAGTATTTCCAATTTACATGCACTCGATTCCCATAAACTAACAATATTAATTGAGCCTCACAAGTACAGAAATATACGAGACTTAGACGCTCGAGTAAACAGTTGGCGGATTTCCATATCTTGATCACGCTCCGTCAAAGAACATAGAGTGTCCGAGACAATGTTGCAACCTTAAGAAACAACACGAGTTCGCCTTATTCACCTCTCAAGATTTAGATACCTAAATGTTCAGTCTAATTTGAAATCCTGTTTAATTAGTGGTTCGTAAAGTGAATTGTGCGATTTATTATTCTCAACCCGTATATGAATTTCACGCAGCACGGTCTAGTTTATTTATTTCCTTTTGAGTAATAAAACTGGGTTAATGTTTCGCCGGACAAACCATAAACCGGCCACCGTTACGAGGATCGAAACCTGAAATACGAGACTGGTCGATTGCGAAATAAACAATAAAAATTCTACTAACAAATTGTTGCTTACGCTTTAATTGAAATGGCGGCTAATTAATTTTAAAGTCGTTAAAGTGTTAAACGAGAAATGAACCTGAATTACGGTTTTACCTTTTTACGAGACCTTTTCTTCAAGAGAAAATAAAAATTATTTTATTGAATTCTTTTATATAAGAACACAAAACAGTTTAACTAGTAAATTTAATTTTTAGTATCGTAAATTTAAACCTATTTAAAAAAGTCGAAACAAATGAACAAGAAATTGATTTATCACCTCAGTTAAACACAAATTGCATCAGCGCAGTATAATTTGTATGAATGAATTCGTAATTAGCAGGTACTGCAAAGTGTCTTAATACGTCTATATTTCTTCTACAATCTAGTTAATCACTTACTTATCACCTAATGACCTAATGGAAACCTATAATCATAATAAAAGTAATGATTCGACTCACAGCTCTCGAAGAAGAAAATGAGCTCCCTGATCATATATTAAATATCAACCTATTTGAATATATATTTATACCAGTATTATGTATAGAAAATGGCATATTCGCCGTAATTATCTCGCTTTTTGATAATTTTTTATAAAATATATGTATAGACCGCCATAGTACTATAAATATATAAATGACCATATAGAGTAGATATTACTTCGAAATATATGTTCTACTGTAAACTACCTCCGAATCCACAACGCATTTCAATCGGCTGGAATCGAGTCGCTCAGCTGATTTTCTGTTGGAGGGGAAATGGAATTACGGATGCATCGAGCGTGCCAGCGGCATAAGCCATTGGCGGCCGCTTTTAAGCGTCCTTGCAAACTGGTTCTCTGCTCGACTCGATTATGCTAATCGCATATGCATGTTAGCATTTGGCTGATCGCTCGTTCTGTGTACTATTCTCCTGTGTTTACCGATATCCGACTCACCCCTATTACCCACTGACAGTAATTAGTTCTTGTCTTCTTATATATATACACATGTATATATGTATATTGTATAACCATATATACATATTTAATTCTATCACGTGCTGATCCCACTTTTAATTTCTTCTAATTCTACGAATCTCGCTTCTATCCACATTTTTGGCCATTAAATCCTCGATTAAATCAGCAGGTTTTAGAGTCAGCACAAGGATTCGAGTTATATTGGCTCGTATTTTCCAGATTTACGATTTTACGATATGTTGGCAATTTGGAAATTAATTGTGGGTGTAGAAGTGACGGATGAGCAGTTGAAGCTTTTTAAGAGTAATCTGTTGTTAAAGTGCCTCCGTATGTTTAGTTTACGAGTCGTTTATATTTTATGGCTGTTTTACGACGTGCCAACGGCTCGCACGAGCGCCACGTCCCATAAATGTCACCTCCAAGTGCCTTTTATGGCCCAATAGTCTTTAGGGGCTCCACTGTCCGCGAGGTAGCTTATACGTTCTCGGCTTGTTCTCATCGTATTTCTTTTTCTGCTACCAGAACTCGGGTACTTGAAAACGTGATAAATGTCTCTTTCCCTCAGGTAAAGCTATATCGCCATATCCTCATTCAAATCACTTCAAAACATTCCACATGAGGAGACTGTCTCGTAAATATTAGGAAACAGTTCCAAGTGCTCTTTTAGAGATTATAATATGTTTTATTGCCATTTTTTCATTTTTACTTTCTTTTATTTTAAAGGACTTGAAGGTGTATCTATAAAGATGTATTTATCCGATTATCTATCCAACAATTGAATCATCCAACAATCTTAACATCTATGTATCGAATTATTTATTCCATAATTCAACCGTTTACTATCAATTTAATTACCTAATCGACCATTAAATTTATGTCCATCCATCTATTAAATAATCCAACTATTTAGTCAATTAATTGTCTATCCAACAAACTATCAAATCATCTAAACATCCATTCAACTGTTAATACATATTCTAACAAATAATCTTAAACAATTAAATAGTTCCCAAACAATAAATGGCAAACTATGGAGTAATTTCATTTTTTTTTAAGTTTAAGTATAATATCGTTTGAGGTTCTCTCTGAGGTGGACTTAAAGCAAGGGTGGTTGCCAAGGTGACATTATTTGATTGCCCTTAGGATGAGAAGTCAATCGACACTTGAAACAAAGCTCCTAACGGTGGAGCCATTTTGATAAATAGAGGCCATCATAGCTCAGTGACGTCATCTTCCATAACCAGCGATGGCGTCACGTGACGCTCCACCCTCTTTTCAATCACCTTGGCCCGGAACCCACCCAGCTGTCAAGCTCGCTCCACCCCGTTTTTTTCATTCTTATCCAGCTATCTCTATCGCCATCTACCGCTATGCTGAACAACTCCTTAATCCTTCAAATGACCATCTAGTTTATGACTTTTCCGGTCGATGCCGCCACATAACGAGGCCTAATATATACCGGGTGACGCCTCAATAATTCTCCTCTGGCCCATCTTCTACTTATCCAATTTTCTCATTTTTACGACTCCCAGATGCTCTTGACTATTATAACAAAATTTTATCAGCTATCTGGTTTTACTTGAATTTTTAACCCACTCAAACTTAAAACAATTCCATCAATCCAAGCATTTATATAAAAATTTATATAAACACTGTAAAATATATTCTAATCATAGAAAATATTCATCTTTATCACAGACAATTTTTTCCACGTTAATATTATATGCAAATATTTCTATAGTGTTTGATTTGCAAAAAAAAATCCTCTGATTTAAAAAAGTCATTTTTCCCGTAATGTGAATCTGATGTCTCGTTTCCTGGAGGAAAAGTTTTTGAGGATGTGACTTTGGGGAGAAAATATCTGAAGGTGAAGTTGACGCTGAATTGAGCTCAAATGCAGAGAGGGAGAATTTATACGTGGGACGAAGCACGGCATAGAATCGCTATCGGCGGCCATTCATCAATCCGGGGAATCAATACGCTGGAATTAATGAAAGCGCCGCGCGAACAGCGAGCTAGCGGCCGGAATGTTAATCGCGATCGTCCCGCGTCCGACCCGAGCCCGTTCTCGTGTACAGCAAACTCCCAAGGGTCCATCCCCCAACCTCTCGCAACCCTTCCCCCCAATTCCTCTCACCTATAACCTCCCCCCTGCCCCTAAACCCCAACCCACTGACGCTAGTCACCCGATTGCGCCTCGCTTGTATATATATGTATATATATCTATATATATACATTATACGTATATATATATACGAATACCACCAACGTTTATTCTATTCGCAGGATATCTACATCGCATTTTTGTTTTCAAAGCCGAGGTGCTTGTCACCAGTTAGGGGATCGCCAATTAAGGGATGAAATTGATACTGCTTCTTGTTTTTCTGTTTGATTGGAAAATATATATGTATATATGTGTGTTTTACTATCTTGGAATCGATTTAAATTAATCCAAGATCGTTCGAAATTAATTCAAATTATTTTTAAAGATTTTATTAGGTTTAGAACAATTTCAAATCAAGAAATTAGTAGCTAATAATTTCAAACATATCTATTGAAAAACATTTATTTATTCACTCCATGAAAATCAATCCTTAAATTTATTAGAAAATTATTTTTTCCTTCAGTTTTTTAAATAATTTTATATTGAATATCATAAATGGAGAAGGTTGGTCGTTTTATTATCGATCAAGGCGGTTAACCTTTCCTCAATCATCGATAATATTGTCAAATAGAAATAGATGGAAATATTCTTATTAAGTATAGGTCATACGTCTCATTAAAATAAATCTAATCTCCATTAACACAATTTTTTCTGGATAATAATATATTTCTATTATTTGTCAAATAATTTTTCTTTTAATCAAAAATATAATCAGAAATCAATTCCAAGGTAAAGAAAAAGGCGCAAAACATTATAAACTGATTTTACTGATTATAATTAATATTTTCACTATTGATAACAAAATCTGCGATATCCATTGAAATCTCCAGTCCAGAAGTGAAGCTGCAACTTCTCGATATTTTTTCCTCATGTTGTCAGTCGGTATAGAAGGTTCGAGTTTCTTTCATTTATCGACGCACTATAGGCCCTTTTTGACCCTCTTTCGTTCATGTTCGAAACTCTGTCAACAGAGGACCAGAAATCGAACTTCTGCAAATTCAAAAAATTCCATGAATCCCTTTTCCTAAGAAGAAAAGAAATTGTGAATTTGCAATCAAATAAAATTAGAAAAAGCACTTGTCCTAATTATTTCTTAAATCATCTGCTAGTCAAAAATAATATAAATCCTCACATTTAATATTTCCATTTTTTCTACTACTAGTAAATTTGCACGATTTGTTTTTTCTAACAAATGATTTCCTGTCAAAGAACCTAGGTTTTGAATTCGCAGCTTCTGGTTCACAAGATGACTAATCCGCCATTCAATTTTTTGCCTAAGACCCTCTTTTATTTTTACAAGCCTCTGTCATTTGTAAGCTCATCCGGGAAGTTATACGAAAGACATGAGTATCTTTAATATCAGGACTTTTTTTTCTATTTCTCCTATAAAAAAATAACATATTACTCCTGAGTCTTCAGACCGGAAGAACTGCTTGCTAATCCGCAAAATTGCGACCCGATGGAAGATCCACGCGTATTAGAAGCCATGATGAACTCCTAATGACCTGGATTACCCCTTTTTAAACTCAAATATCTTTTTATCCCGCCCACACAGAAGACACTTAAGACACCACTGTCTGGGCGATGGCCGTCACCGTGACGAGCACGTGTGCACCTCGGCATCTGTCACTCATATCCTTCTCTCCCGACCCCCGGTTCACCAGACAAAGATCTGCCAACACCGCTTTTGCGCCAAGCGTTTGGCGCTCTCCTTCCAATTAGTCATGAACCTTACTCAGAGCTTTCTAATCAAAGTAATATTCATTCCATCTAAAAGAAACCCTCTACTATGTTGCAGGTGCGGCATAACGTCGTCAGCGAGCTGGTTAGAAGAGCAAAAGGCGTCCAGAGCGGCTCCTCACTTTGAACGAGGGTACCGCACTCAGAGAAAAGAGGAACTCTGACTACCAATTCCCTGGTGTTTGCAAATTCCCCTTGGTAACTTACGGTTCTTTAGTGCTCCAGTTCTCCTGTTCTCCATAGTGGTGAACCAGTGTGATAATTCAAATCTCAAATGATTAAGTGATCCCGCGCAAGTGTGATAGGTATATAGTGCAGCAAATCAAAGCTTTAGAAGCTAAAGTGCATAAGTAAAGTGCATCAGTGGAGAAGTAGTGCTGACCAGCACCAGTTCAAGGATCAGTGATCTAGAAAGTGGTGAAATTGAATCAGTGGTGAGTGTTCGCAGACAGAGTACAAAAGAAAAGATCAACAAGTGTGGAGGAGAGAAGAGGTGTGCCAGCAGTGACAGTATAGTAGCATGAGTTCGTACTTCGCCAATTCCTATATCCCGGACCTGCGAAATGGCGGGGTGGACCACCCTCATCAGCACCAGCAGCACTACGGGGCTGCCGTCCAGGTGCCTCAGCAGAGCCAGTCTGTGCCACAGCAGCCCCAGCAAGGCGCGGATCCCTGCGATCCCAGTCTGCTCAGACAGGGTGTCCCGGCCCATCATTATGGAACTGCTGCAGGACAGCAGGGTATGCCCTATCCCAGGTTTCCACCCTACGACAGAATGGACATTAGAAATGCGGCTTACTATCAGCAGCAGCAGGAACACGGCAGCATGGACGGAATGGCGGGGTACAGGTCATCGTCGCCGAGTTCGGGGATGGGCCACATGGGCCACACACCAACTCCCAATGGACACCCCTCAACACCCATCGTCTACGCGAGCTGCAAACTCCAGGCAGCCGCAGTCGATCATCAGGGCAGCGTCCTTGACGGCCCTGATAGTCCGCCCCTCGTCGAGCCCCAAATTCACCATCAGATGCACTCCCAACATCCGCACATGCAGACCCAAGCGACCCAACACCAACAGTCCCAGCAGCAACACCCTCATATGCAACAACAGCAGCATATGATGTATCAGCAGCAGCAACAGCAACAAGCAGCGAGTCAAGCACCTACGGCTGCTATGCATCCACAGCAGCAGTCCCAAGCACAACATCAGGGAGTTGTCGCGTCGCCTCTTGGGCCCCAGCAACAAACTCCTCAAGGGGCGGCCACTGCCAACCTCCCGAGTCCGTTGTATCCTTGGATGAGGAGTCAATTTGGTGAGTGTTTTTAGAGATGTTTTTGTATTGGAATATGTTGCTGAAGTTTTCAATGTTTATGTCAACGATGAGTTGTATATTTTTTTAAGGACGTGTTTCGAAAGACAAAAAACAGTTTCAACCAACTAAGCCCCTAGGATCAGCCTCAAAATCAACCTCTAAGTACAAATATAATAATTGTAATTCTCCTAAAGAGACCTAAAATTTTATTGTTCTAAATGGGTCTAATTAATGCTCAAAGACGCTTAAAACAGTTTCATCCTCCTAACCCGCTAGGTTCACCCTTAAAATCATGTAATGTTAAAAGAGGATAAAAACAGTTTCATACACTTCACCCCCTAGTTTCGCTGTCAATATCAACCCTTAATCTCAGGATTTGATTTTGAGGATGAATCTAGGGGGTTAGGTGGATGGAACAGCTTTTGGCCTCTTTGGGAATTAAATGAACGTATTTGGAATGATAAAATTTGTGATCTCGAAGTTTGGGAATTTTTAATGATTTTTTTTAATGCTTAAGGGTTGATTTTGAGAGTGAACCCAAGGAGTTAGGTGGATGAAACTTTTTTGGACTTCTTTGAACATTAAATGGACCTATTCTCAACAATAAAATTTGAAGTCTCGACGTTAGGGGAATGGCAATGATTTTTTGTACTTAGGGGTTGATTTTGAGTGAACTCAGTGGATGAAACTGTTTAGGGCTTCTTTGGATATTAAATGAACCCATTTGGAACGATACAATTTTAGGTCTCAAAGTTTGGGGATTTTCAATGATTTTTTTTTATGCCTAAAGTTGATTTTGAGGGTGAACCTAGGGGGTTAAGTGGATGAAACTTTTTTTGACTTCTTTGGACATTAAATGGACGTATTTGGAATGATAAAATTTTAAGTTTCGAAGTTTCGGGATTTTTAATGATTTTTTTTATGCTTAGGGGTTGTATTTAAGGGTGAACCTAGGGGGTTAAGTGGATGAAACTCTTTCAGGCTTTTTTAAATATAAAATGGACCCATTTGGAACGATACAATTTTAGGTCTCGAAGTTTAGAGAATTAAAATTATTTTTTTTGTGCTTGGGGGTTGATTTTAAGGGTGAATCTAGGGGGTTAGTCAGATGAAACTCTCTTTGGGTATTAAATGGACGTATTTGGGATCATTAAATTTTAGGTCTCAAAGTTTGGGGATTTTTAACGATTTTTCTATGCTTAGGGGTTGATTTTGAGGGTGAACCTTGGGATTAGGTGGATCAAACTTTTTTTGGCTTTTTTGGGTATTAAATGGATGTATTTGTGATGATAAAATTTTAGGTCTCTAAGTTAAGAGAATTAAATTTTTTGTGCTTAGGGGTTGATTTTGAGGGTGAACGTAGGGTTTTAGGTTAATGAAACTATTTTGAGCGACTTTGGACATTGAACAGAACTATTTAAAAGAATAAAATATAGGTCGTCCAAATCAGGTGAATTACTATGATTTTTTTTGTACTTAGGGGATGATATAGTGGTGATCCTATTGCGGTAGGGGGTTGAAACTGTTTTGTGTGTTTTTTAATATCGAATGGAACACTTAGCCTAATCAGATTTTAGGTCTTGTCTTTCTTAAAAAAGAATAACTTTTCCTTGACGAAAACGTTGAAAACTTCAGTTTTATATTGAAATTTGGACTAGATGCTAAAGAAATTAAAATCTACATATTAAAAACTCCATTACTCATTCTGCTCATGCTTTAAAATAAATAAAATTTCAGAATTTGTGCCAATTGAATAATTGATTCCAAAATAGTCCATCTCTAATTAAATTCAGACGTGCACTCAAATATAAAGCAATACAAAGCACTTTGATCCCAAATTGTCTCAAATATCTCACAAAATTACAATTTTTGCGCAATTCCTAAGCAAGAAAACTTTGTCGCAAATTCTGAATACATAGTTATATTCTGAGAACGTGACTCGCTTTTGAAAAATGCGTTCAAGGTTCACGCATAGTAGATTCCGTACTTTAGAAATCTTCCCAGGTAAATCAGGTAGCCGTGCGGCTTGCTTTCAGATTTATGCGACAATGCGTAAAACTGGACCAGATTTGTACGGCTACGAATCGGGATAGGCATAATGTCTCCAAGTTTTCTAGGTATATACCTGCAAACCGAGTTATTTATTGCTCTGACCTTTTACCCACTAGTTTCACCACACATAGACTGGTCCCATAAAAGTTACGTCGCTATTACCTCTGACTTTACATTTTACAACCACGATACACGTCAACTTTTAGTCCCCTGTCAACTCGTCTTTTCCTGACATCACTTCTTCCTGCTTTCCACTTTAAATTCCTGCAGGTTGCCTAAAATATCATGCTATCTGAATTTATTCTCGTTCACAAGAATCTTTTATACAGGTCTTCTTTCTTTTTATACAGTTACGCACACAATAACACAGACTCAGTTTTATATTCCTAGATTAATCAAATTCCAATTCAGGGCAATTTAAAAATGATCTGTTTAAGAAAAAAACAATTTGCGGACGTTTTGTGAACTGATATACTTTCTAGCATCAAATGCTCTAGAGGCCACTTCAACTTTTAAATGAAGAGTGACTAAGTGAAGAAGTTTGTAAAAGTTTCTCGAGTTGATCGCAAGTTTAAAGAGGTGCAACGATTGCTGAACCGAGTAACCGGCTGAAGATTTATGACGGCCATAACGAAGTGATAATAGGCAAGGTCGTAACTCTTACGTTGGAAGATATTGGGCTTTTAGGCTAGACAAGAGGCAAGTGCACAGGTTGTTACCCCCCGCAGCTTTTGCTCTTATTCTGTCACCCCTTGGGCCTATATTACACCTAAATCCCAAGAAATATGCTGTCCCTATATTGCTTAACCTGTGGAGACGGGATTACCTTGTCGCAAAATTCTCTGCACTTACTCTTCCGGCCCTTCAGTCGCTCATCGGTCACCAACCGGACGTGTACCCCGAAAATTGATCTTTCGGTTTTAAAATTCTTAAATTCCGACTTCCTGTTTAAATCTGATTTCCCAAAAAATAGTTTTGTTTCTGAGTGATATAGTTTATTTTAATAAGCAGTGTGTTCATTAAAATTGTGATTGTGTTTAGGTGTGTGGTTTAAAAGAATAGAATTAGTTTGAAATTGAAAAGCAGATAGTGATTATAATGATTACAATTATAAGGTAATGATTATAATGACAAATCTAGATTTATTCGGTAGATTTAAATAATTATTTGAATGAAGTTCTGGCGAATTCTAGTGGTATTTTCCGGAATTTGTTTAAATAAAATCAGAGAAGATAGCAGCTGTATCATCTCTTGGTAACAGTTATTCGCTTAGCTTAGTTCGAAGCAGGTTTCAGTCCCATTGGCCGATAAGCGATCTGCTACCGGTGAAGAGCGTAGGTCCCAGAATCTGCTCACAGATGTCGACACGTGGATATAAACCGGAGGTAGTGATCTCGAAATCCTCCCCTTGCACCTTTTATCCTTGTAAACCTACCGCTGTCGTACGACAAACGCATTGCAAAATAACCGCGCTCTAAGCAAGCCATGAATTATGCATCAGTCAATATTATAGATGCATGTGCTCGGGCACTTATCGCTGGAAATGTCGGGATTCCCTGGACAGGTTCGAAACCGGTCTTAGGAAATTCTGCAGAGCTTATAAACATGACAAACGCAGTGACAGATCGGTATTGTCTAGGAAAAAGAAGAATTATTTATTATAACTTACAATCTTATATTTTCTAAGTACAAATTTCTATGTCGATTTCTGTTGGAGATTATCTTATAGATTTCCAATTACAACATTCTAAAATTTCATTCATTCGAAAATCGAGATTACATATTTGCGTGAAAATGGATTTGATTTGTACTTGAAAATCTATAATGTGGATTTTTAAGCGGAACTTTGAATTTGGAAATCTATAAGGTGAAAAGAAGTTTGTACTTGAAAAAACACTTGAAAAATTATAGTTACGTAACGTATCTTTTCGCATGGAAACTTGTACTTGGAAATGATGGCATATCGCAAAATCGTGAACATTTTTTACGAGCTGATAAAATCGCGAGGTTTCATTAACACCTGAATTCTAGAATTAATCTTCTCTCCATGGTCTTAATTAAATCTAATAGCAATAATACCCACTGAACTGTCATTGCTCAGCTTCAGATATGAAGTATTGTTTGAAAATAAAAAAATCTGATTGGTAGCAACGGGCTTTTAATATGCGCGAGGTAATTGCGATCTTTCATGGTAAGATTTACGACATTGAGTGTGCCCTCATAAATAAGTATACTGCTCGGTCACGGTGGAATGAAGCTTCCGTTAAGCCATGTTTATGTACACTTGTCGAAATAAAAGTTACAAAGAGAAATTAGGCAGATAATTTCGTAATTGAATAAACATTTTCATTTTCTTCTTTTTCTTTTACTTCTTTTCATTTTACTTCTTTTTCTTTTACTTTCAATCCCGTCTTTGAATATCTCTTTTTGTTTCTCTTTTTCTCTAAAAATACCGGATTACGTTTGGTGAAGCAATGTTATGAACGGTAAAGGGGAAAGGGGGATTCTACCTGACCTGAGGGACCATAGGTATCAGGATTTTCGAGTCAAAAACTCGTACATGGCTCGTTATAATCCCGTTGGTAATTCTGGGCGCGAGATACCGTGCCGCAACGATGGCGGCGTCGGAGATATTCAAAAAGGGATGCTGATGCTGGAGACGTAGAGAGAGAGAGGAGGAGCGAGGAGAAAATGAGGCGAGAGAACCTCGCCAGAAGTAGAAGTAGGATGAGGAGGAGGGACGAATGACGATGATGGATGATCCACAGAAATCCGGGTCCGTTTGCTTCTGAGGGCCGCCATACCACGTCGGCCACCATGCGATACGGGTTGTAGGATATGGGGTGTCATGAGGGATTTCTCAAAGATCAGAGTCTGCAGCGAAGAACAAGAATCGTCTCTGGTTTGGGTTCTTTGTTTCACAGACGTGGACACGGAAAAGAGCCACTCCCTTTGCCTTGTTCTAGTATACCATTATCCATAGGTGTTCAAGATTTACTGCTCTTTACCCCTAGAGTCCTAGACTATGACTGGAACAAGCAGCGTTTGATCAGATTTGAAATATTTCTATATATTTGAAATAGTTCGTTGGTATATGAAATTCATGAATGTGGTTTAGAGTTGATTTTTGGAAGATCGGAGAAGTTTGAGTTGATCAGCAACATATAGTTTCTCCAGATTCTCACACGATTATCTCTTGGTCTCTTGAGATGTCCCGAAACGGGCTGAGCCCCATCTGTAAGAGTCGGTTACGAATTCGACCACCCAGTTTTGCCCCGAGAGGAAAAAGTCCAATGTCGGCAAGAAGTATTTGGACCGAAGGGAAAGAAGAGGCTGTTTTTTTCTCGGGGCACTCTGGAGACTTGCTCTGACTCACATTCGAAATCGGTGACCGCGGCCTGCGCGTGTGAAGCAGGTCGATAACAAGAAAACCTGGTTGCTCGCGGCTTATGCTGAACGGCGCTGCTCTCGCGGACGGAGGTGACTTTAAACGCGGGGCAATAAATTAACGGCGTTGGGTTACGCAAGGATCAAATGTCCCCTGGAGTATGCCGAGAGATTTATGAGTCTGCCTTCACTGGCGCAGCATGAAGGAACGAAACGAAACAGAACAGAACATACACAACCGTCGCTTATTATAGGCTTATAGTTGCTCGGCTTCTCCGTCGACTGGCCGCCGCAGGATACAGAGGACTTTTCAGATTAACAGCTAGCCGGATGTTGTAACCCGCTAATAAGGCGCGGCCAGCACTCACAGCCCAATTAAGCTAAGCTTTATGCTTAGGCACCTTGAGGCCAACCTTGAAACGTTCTCGATTAGATAGCAACGTCCCATTAATTTATAAATCTCATTCCTCTCATCATGAGCAGCTCTCATCATGAATACCTCTTCTGATTCTAATAAATCTTCATCATTTTGAAATAGCTTTCAGTTCAAAGTCAGAAGTTCTTGTGAGTTTTGCTACATGGGAAAGACGGGATTCCACTTATGCCACTTCCTCCCACGTGTACCAAAGAGGATATTATTTTTAGGACACGTGTCCTCTTCTCTCACTTTGGGATTCTCCACTCGCCACCCTCGCTATTCCGTCAAGCACACGTCTGTAAAATTTATCATCGAATTGTTGGATGACAAGCTTCCGTTACCAAGATTAGATAAAAATGAGACATGACGAAAGGCAATAAAGAAGGTTAAAATAGGATTCTTGTAAAGAAATCTGGTTGGGAAAATTGGCACTTGGAGAGAGTCGGGAGTTTAGGGTGAGAGAGTTGTGCGTTAATCTTGTGGATGAAGACATTAAGTGGGACAACCGTAAATTGTAAACGTTGAATAATTTGGCTACACACATAATGGACACAAAAGATGTTGTCTCTGGTATTCAAATGGAAACACCTGGTTGGAAGATCAATCTTCCACGTTTTGGAATAATTGATGAACCGAACTAATGATGTTATCAACAATCATGCTGTTTACCTTGACCGTCGATCTTACCTTTATTTCTAGACATTTTCAGGGGTTTTAAAACATTTTTGGATCAGTCTTTTATTTATATTGTTAAAGCAAACTCTTATTTTTTTTCGTACCAATCCTTTACTGTATCAAAAAAAAGTTGTTGAAGTTTGTTGCGTTCTGACATTCTTTAGATAAATTTTCTTCATCAATCAAAAACGGTTGCAGTAAAACACTTTCGGAAATGAATTACATATAGATACCACATCCAATTTGCAAATCTTCGAGCAAATCTTCTAATTAAATCAGTGAAGGGCATGAAACTAATCACACTGCTTAACTGAAAATACCCCCGGCTATATCAATCTTCAAAATCAGGCATTAAGCGATAAGGTGTAAATGACTGGTATTCTGGTTACGAGGTTCGAACCAAGTTGGCAGGAGTTATGTAAAAGGCATGGCTGACTACTTGGCTCGGTCATTTCATTTCTTGTTTGTCGTGATGCTGAGAACCTTGTGGTATGTCTTCAGCCTGTTCTTCGTGCACGGGTGCCACAACCACCACATGTATTCATGCTTGCTCGTGGAACTGGAGAGCCGCAGTCTCTTTAATTAACCTCGCATGCCATGGTACCGAGTACAGCGACTCATAATACGCCTGTCTGACGTCTGATCCGTGAACGCGGATGCGCCTCGTCACTTCGTATTTCCACTCTCTGGACGCGATTGGCTGAGATTTTCGCGTTAACCCACGAGGTGGATGCGACATGGCACTCGGTCAATCGACGCCAGTTTCATCCGAGGATTTACGAGTCTTCTAACCTTTAGCTTGGGAGGCTAACTCACTACTTAATGGGAAACTATTTCTACATGCAATCAGGATACTCTGAATGCTCTTGTAGGCTCTGTTTGTCGTGGATTTAATTACCTGTAACTGCTTCCTTTAATTCAAAATGCAACCGCTGTAAATACAGTCGACTAAGACTAAAAGCCATATCTATTGTCACAATGACATCTGTGAGGAATATCTAAAAATGCGTTTAGCGAAGCAATGTTTAGTGAAATTGAGGAAACGAGTTGTGTGGACTTAATTTTGGACCAGACGTCTATACGGCTCTGCACTTTACTCGGGTTTCTTGATTGGATTGAGGGGGTTATCTCTGCTGCCCGCTTTAGTTCATCCCACGATCTCTAAACATGCATATCTTCTACAATTTCACCACTTGACGCATTTATCTTGTTCAAACCTATTCTTTCGTCTTGATTAAGTGCAGGATAGTTATAAGTGGATTGCAGAATCAGCGTCAGAGAGAATAATCAGAGAACTTGCATAATATCAGACGTCATTACCAATTCACCTTCTTTCACCTATTTTGAATTTGTTCACCTATTGGTAATATACATTTAAATCAGGATGTGATTACATAAAAGACTGGACCACAAATTGACTTGTTTCTAATAGCAGATCTATCATTAAACATCCATTGTAGAGATTGATGGATCCTTCCCATTGAGGCTACTTCTTCTGATGATTCAACGTATATAGATGTAATCATTAAGACGATACTTTTATCTCTCTTGTCAAAATCCCACCTTTGTATATTATTTAAAACCTTGGAAAAGGGCTGGGTTCGAATGTGGTCTATTCTCTGGGGACATTTGGAAGTAGATTCCCTTTTTTTTATTCGCCTGAAGGGATCTTGAAAAGGGAGAAGTTTTTTCGAAACATTCGTGGAAGCTGCTTAAGATTGTTAGAGCTTATAAGAGGAGTGCTAGAGATTGGTATGTTGTTAATTTGAGAGCGTACCCTGAGGAAGGGAGCAAAGGGAGTGTGTTCCCAGCACTCTTTCTCTCCTCTCTTTTCTCTCTCTTCCACTGGAACTTTCCTCCGCCTCTCTCAATCCTTCCTATTAGATTTCTCTCTCCCTCTTAACGCTTTCGAAGCCCCTGAAGAATTCTCCATCTCTCTCAAGGAGAACCGCCATTCGTCTTCATCGGCCGACAGCGCGACGGGCGGCGTTTGCCTCGAATGTTCGCCAAGGAGTTTTCTTATTCTTTTTCTTCTTTTTTAGCTTATTTTTTTACTATTTTTTTTATTTTTCTCTCTTCATCCCACTCAGAAATACTCTTGCTCGCGCACAACGTGGCGGGCTAACCTAACCCTTTTCAGATTATACCTCGAGAGAGTTGCGCGAGACTCACAGATACTCTCCGAGCAAGCACAATTAATATTCTCGTTCGGGACTCATGCTTGCCGGCACCGACCGCAGATCACATCGCGGATACCGCCGTGATATACATCATATGCGCGGATCGGTGCCCCTTGCTTTTATAATTTTTTTTCAGCTAAAAGTCCCTAAGCTTTGCCGGATTCGAGAAGTAATACATCGCTTTCCGCGAGAGAGGCGCCTTTTGGTGTCTTGGAGTCGGAGTCACGTGTTGGGAGTCGCGAACCCTTGTATTTTGGACATGATTAATGGGGTCGTATGAATAAAAGGAATATAAGAACTTGAGCTTTAGACATTTTGAGTGTTTGCTTAGGAAAAGAGTCGCATCGCGGTGGGATGCTGTGTTTGCTCTTTGGAGATGTTGACGTTATTTATGGAGAAGTTTAGTCGAGTAGGACTTCGGTTCGCATGATTAGAGGAAGTGAAAGAATTTTTTCTTGTTTAGAGAAGCATCAAGTTTTATTTAAGACTCCAAACCACGTTTAAAAGAATGCATATTGCATACAACATTATAAAAATGCATACAACATTAAAATTACTCGATCTGCTGCAACGCGCAGCATAATAAATGAGAAATGAGTGTCTGCGCAGCTAGAAAAGCAGCGAGAGGAGGGGAGGCGGCCAGCTGGTAGTTGGCGCACGCTTCATATGTTTTCGACAAATCATACTAATGAAAAAAATTATTTTTGTTTCAGAGAGAAAGCGGGGAAGGCAAACGTATACACGATACCAAACACTAGAGCTGGAAAAGGAGTTTCACTTCAATAGATATCTCACCAGGCGGCGACGTATCGAGATCGCGCACGCCCTTTGCCTGACGGAACGACAGATAAAAATCTGGTTCCAAAACAGACGGATGAAGTGGAAGAAGGAGAACAAGACGAAGGGCGAACCCGGCTCTGGTGATGGCGACACGGACATTTCGCCACAGACGTCGCCCCAGGGTTGAGAGCCTGAGGTGGGAGCTCTTCGAGAAGAGGTCTCATCTCTCAGGGTCCTACCTTGTTTCCAGCACTACCTCCTCCCCCGATGACCTCCAAATGACCCCCACAGCAATGACGCTTATCTTGTCGTGTTAATCAAGTTGCTCGTACCAAAAAGAAGACGATGAGGCGGAAAAGGAAGCAGAGGAAGAGGCCAATAGCCGGACGAGAGGAGAACTAAGAACCTCGCAGTCAGAAAGAGGTTTCGAAAGGGAAATGAAAGATAATATGAAGAAAAGGAAAACCAGTCATAGGAGAAGAGTTACGGGAATGCGCAATTCTACTGATAAAATGGTGTTTAAAAAAAAACTGGATCGCATGCTAATCAGAACCGCGTTAACCTCTATTACGTTTAATCGAATGTAATTTACTAAAGCCTATATATAGAGAGAGCAAGAGATACGAAAATATACGTAACTTAATGTGAGAGTTGAGACGAATGAGTGGGAGAACTTCCGGAGTAAAATGGATGAATGGGTGTCGCACGAATGTCCCGAGCGAAAGATTATGCGTATGAGACCTGATAGGAAACTTTTATTATTTATTCTCTTACGTCGTACATATGTAGAGCGTATTTAGCGTTTGTTAGTGTAGATACTGATTATCCATTATGTCTCTAGTAGCGGTAGGTAGATGGTTTTAGTATCTTAGAGATCGTTTAGATAGTCCTCTACCACCGCGGTGGCTCGGCAGGGGTATAAGATTCCCAGCGTGCCAAGTATGATCCGATAATGTTTCTCACGCGAGAGGAAAGTGGGTTGCCTTCAAATTCGATCGCAAAATTCATGAAAAACCCAAACTTAAATTAGAAGGATTAATTGCAGCAATTAGAAATGATTAAATTCGAGAGATTATTCAGGGGACAGTAAAACACCTGCTTTGTGTCTTCGCGAAAAATAAGATGTGCTCGTTGATACTTATACCCAGTGATACGGTGATACGTGTAATCCATAGTAGAGTCTTTAATCGGTCGCGAACGAAGGGTGAATGCTGGAGTGAAAGGACGAATGCTTTGGAAGGCAGGAAGTCAAAAAGAGGAAAGGAAGAAGATTAGCAATGCAAAAATTATAAAAAGTGCGCGACTTCGGTGCCCTCCGGCGGAGCAGAGAGGAACATCGACTTGGCATTTCTTCCTCAGTGTCATCTCAAGGTCAGTCCTATAAGAATTACGGGTATTTAGTGTGTAGATCTACACTTGCACGCCAATACCTTTATTTTCTTATGCGAGTTTAGACCGACGCCAGGGGAGTGGCGCGACGGAGAAGGGGAACTCAATAGGAGCGAGAGAAATGACCGCGTAGTCTTCTTTCTCACTCCTAGAGAGTTTTCACTTTCCGAAGCGAAGCTCACCCGTCGGTGTAAGCACGTTCATGGAAACTCGCACTTTTTATTTACGTATTTTTTTCTGAAGAGATTTATGTACGCAATGGAGCTATTTTATAAATCTTTGTTTTCTCGACTTACTGTAAATACTTGAATCTTTTTATTTATTAAAACAAAAAATGCGTAAATAAAATGGCACGGTGAAAATGGTTATAAAAAATACTGTCAACACTGGATCTGTTGAATTATTAATCAAGTCTTGAGCTTTACGATTGTTAATGGTATTTTTTAGATTGTTTTAAGGGAGGATGTCGATATTTAATCGGGATAAGTGAACCGGGCGTTAATATTATACGTAACCAATGAAAGTTTGTCTTGAAGGGCGATCTAATCTAGCTAAACCTTAGCGAAGCGAATTCCGCCCTCGGGTGGATTCGTAACAATGATCTCTGATCAGTGAGTCCGTAGTGATTATTTTCGAGGAATATATGCCCGCCGCGATTCTCCATTTGTAAATATATATACAGAATACTATATACGTAAAAAGGAAAACTATCGAGATTTCGAGATCGAGATGATGGGGCGCGATCGATTATTTATCGAAAATTCACCCCTGCTCCGCAAACGCGAGGCCAAGTTACCAGTCACGGTGTGGATTTAGAAGCACCCGGCATTCAAGTGTTGTTTTCGTTTATTTTAAATAAAGAGCATTTTTTTACTCTCTTAATGAAAAAAAGTTTTCAGCGTGTAAATTTAACCGTCTTTTATTAATGCGCTCAGCTTGATAATATTGCGCAGACTTTCGCATAATAGTCGAGAGGCAGATCAAAGCTGGTTCGTTAAAGCTCGTCGCCTGTAATTAGATTCTGTTCTGTGATGTCTTAAAAGCCTCTACAGTGAAAGCTAGTAGACTATAAGACATGAATAACAGAACAAATTGAACACACTGTTTCGAGAATTTAATTTTTAGACTGAAATAATTCACTTTAGTTCATAGAATGAATTTTATTGTCGAATATTTATTGAAAATAATTACAATCTGCCTCTCTGAGTTAATGCAAATTATCCAGTGACAATTAAAGTGCCGAGTGTTTCTGGAGTGAGTGCAAAATGAATAATTGTCGGCCCTGAGAACGATCGATCAATCGATCGCCGAAGGGGTAATCGAATCTCGGTGATCGAGACCGCGCCGCGGCGAATTCTGTGCTGTGTTGTAAAATTAGTTATCGACACTTAGTTTTTATGATACACACGACAACAATATATACGTAATTGAGATATTATATTATTACAAATATAGACAAGGATATTATATTTAATGAGAATTTTTCCACGCGTCGCATAGAGTCGAAAATCGGGAACCCCGGTTTTGCAAATTATGTAATATTTACTATACACGAGGGCACGGATCTGGTAAAACTCAAATTGTTTTAATAAAATTAATTCAATTTTATCTCTTCTAAAGAAATTTTATTGTCTCCTTCAGTGACGCTGATTTCTTTTCGTTATTATTTAATTTATAATTCATTATCGCGCGACGTGAAACCTTCTCGCAATTTCTAACTGATCGAACTATGGGGGGAGGTTTCACGTTTGTTTTTTTTTTTATTTTCTGTTTACAGCATATCGGTGTCACTAGATTTGTTTTAGAAAATGATTTTTAATGAGTTGAAGCCTAATAAGATATGATCTTGAATCGGGTCCACCCCAATCCGCTGCCCTTGAAAACGATATACGTAATACGTGGTCCAGCTCGCGTGTCGATTGTGCACGACCGGCCTTTTTTTCCTGAGAGATTTATTTATGTAATTTTCACCTTTGAAACGCAACGAACTGTAAAACCCCCGGCCATCGCTCGTTGCAACGCCGCACGTCGATTGCAATTCGAAAAGCCCGCCGCCGGTTTCTGATCGACCAATGGCGACCGCGCTGCCTATAAATCACCCGTAACGTTATCGCGCCTCGATGAAAGTCGATAGCGCATTTCGTTGAGTGAGAGAACATTTTTTTTTGCATCCTGACACTTAAATTTGCATCGACGCCCATCCAAACGAGCCCTTTTATTTTCTGAAAGCTTTTCATCGATGTTTGTTCGTCTCGACTGCTCTACGTTTTTTCATTACTTAGAGAATTTTTAGTAGATTTGTAATCCACACAGAAAAAAGTTTACATTAGATTAAATAAAACGTTTATTCAATTTAATTAATTTTGAAATTCAATTCAATAAATTTAATTCAAGTGGGAGCTGAGGGCTTTAGTTCCCTGGTTTTGTTATCAGTTGGAGCATTAAAACTCTGTTCTTATTTACATTATTTTTGAATGAAAATTATGAATTACAATTACGAATTATTTGAATAAAAAAATATTCAATAAATATTTTGAAGTTGTGTTTTTGATTCTGTTCGTTACTCTATGAAACTTTTTTCTGAGTAAGAAAAAACTTTTGAGACAAATAAGTAATTCTTATAGAAAATGGTTTTTGAACTTGGATCTCGAGTTAATTATGCATTAATCAGTGATTTGATCTATATGGGTCGTTTAATAACGGCATATTGAAGTGCAGGGTGCGGCTCGCGAGACAAAGAATAGATTTATCGCCTTTCGAGTAATTGTTGCGCCACCTTCTACATTTTACGATCTCTCAAAGTGACACTCCAGAAGACACTCTAATCGATACTGGACTTCTGTCTTTATATAAATTCCTGTGAGGAATCAAACTCATATTATTGATTTACGATTCACTAAAAATTGTAATTCACTTTTTGGCATAATCACTTTTTGGCACAATTACTTTTTGGCATAATCACTTTTTGATATAATCATCACTTAATGGCGTAACCACATTTTCGATCGTAGAATGTAATCTTTGTACAAATGAGAAACACGTGCTAGTGCAATCTTTTCAATTTGCAATGTTGTTGCAAATAAAGAAGTAGTTTATAAAAAAAAAAGTATTTATAATCGTTGTATCGATTCGCGTGAAAATTTGAGGCGGGCTTCGCGAATCGTTACAAAGAGCGATCGCCGCGACAACCGATGTACGTAAAAATTTTGTATCCACTGGATCTTAAATTAAAATATACTTACCTAGGTATTTATAATGCGGGAAGATGTGTGTAGGTTTAACTATAGAGGTATAAATGAAAATTATATATTTTATCTCTATTCGTATGCATCCGCGCATAAAAATGCGTAGCAAAATGGGAAAAAACGATTAGGAAGTGGATGTATGTAGAGTTTTAAAAGAAAAAGAGAAAATTGCGTACAAGGTGTGTCATTAAGATAGCCCTATTTATAAGCTTAACGTCTAAAGTCTAAATCTTAAAGAAACATAAGGATTTTAGGATTTAAGGAAAAGTGGCGTGCAGTCGGTTGCAGCGGGCGGGGGCGATGGTCTCAAAATTTTTGACTTTTACAAATCCTGTACAGTTACGAATAGAATCTCGCTGAAAGTGAGGTGAAAAATAATTTCGCGTGAGTTGAAAAAAGATTCTTTTCGGTTCACTCGCTTTGGTAATTTCGCAAAATTGAATTTACACGAAAACCAAAGATTTCAAATATTTAGGGAACTCTTTTGAAAACTCGGTGAAATTATTTTTGAATTTGCGGAGATGTACATAATTTACTTCTAAAGGCCCGCAAATGTCAAACCCAGTGAAACAGAAAGCTTGTAAGTTTTATCGGTCCATAATATTATTTAGTTATGTAGTATTTATTAATATGTTATGCGTCAGAAAAGGGATTTTTTTGTTTTTACTGAATGTCTAATAAATATTTTTCACAACGCAAAAACTTGTAGGCATTTTTCGAGACTTGATTCTTCTATTTCCTTCCTTATTGTTTTTGAGAGGCGCTTGAGTGGCTATTTTTCAATTTATGTTACTAATTTCAAATCAATGGCAATTTCAAGTGAAATTTCATCTCGCTGAAATTGAATAAAACATGGAGAGTACTCGATTAAAGCCACGTCCTCGCTCGCGCAGACGCCGAACAGTTCCTGGCCCTCCTGTTTCGACAGGTTTTCGCCATAAGTCGTGTATATCTACATAGGTCCGATATCTATCTAATTACCCAATTATACGTAATGGGATTATCTCCCGTCTTAACTTCGATCCAAATTATTACATTTATTTTTCATCACTATTTCTTTATACACACTTATAAATATACACACACTCTAATCTCCTTTTCGCAATGTAAAAAAGTAGCAACCACCAATCCTTCCAACGATCATATCACATCTTTTTCAAAACTTAACAATTCTTTTTTATTTTTCGTTTTGTTTTCAAGTTTCTGTTTTTAATTTATTACTTGTTTTTTTTTTTTTTTTTTTTTTTGATGTGGTATAATTGCCGGAGTTTCAAACCGTGAAGACTGATGAACGAAATTCGTAGCACCGAGCAGGACGAAAGGCCATAGAAGGTGGAAAGGTAAAGGTACCGAGCCTTCTGGAGAAAATAAATGATAAATGAATTTTCTACAGAAAGGTTGCGTAGCTATTTTGTATATTGAAATTTCCTCTTTTCTAGATTCTGTCTTTAAATTTCCACCCTTCTTTGTGTCGGCAGTATGCTGTATAGGACTCGCAAATTGTATTTCGAAACATAGGCGCCGGTTCTTTTTATCGGCAGGGCATTGCGAATGGCGACGTCTGATGTCGCGGCATCGAATCGCGAACCGCGAATTCTGTATACGATACCGCGTAGGTAAAGTAGGTACCTGTTTACTAGACTAAAACTTTACAAAGAAACGTTAGCAGAGGTCTAGAACTTATACTATTTATTACCGATGTACTGTAAACGATATTCTGTAAAGACGAAGCCGATTCGTGTTTAAATTAGTCAAACCTAACTGTTAAAAAACCGATTTAGCATAAGAGATGACAATATTGCGAAAGCCGCGATTTCACGTCGTCAATCTCCGTTCATTCTAAAAAAAAAAAGAAATAAATTTGTTAATATTAATGAAGATTAAAATGAGAGGGGAAGGGACGGTCAGATGAGAGCATTGCCCTGCCGAAGCCGCAAACACAAATATAAACCGAACACACTGACCGAGGAACAGAGAAAAAAGTTCGAGTAAAAAAAAAAAGTCGAAAGGAGGCAAAACCGAAGGAACTAAATAAATTAAGTTACGCCGAGAACGTGAATTGCACTACTTACCGAAGGTTTATTAAGAAATGAAAAAAGAGGTATAAATAAATGAAGCTATATATATAAATAAACAAAAAGGTATATATATAAATATATAAATACGAATATTATTACACTAAACGTACATAATTATTTTGTAGTGTACCGCAGTATGTAAACTAAGTGTACACATAAAATTAAAGCATGATGATTAAGATGGTCACGACGCTAAACGAACGATTATTATTGTATTATGAGTGCGACGGCGATGGAATATTACGATAATAGTATTACCTGCTATTACGTCGACGAGTCTAAACCATATTGTATTATATATAAGAGTCTGTCCATATTAATAATAATGATTATTAATTATAATAACTGTGTTTGAAAACGAGAAATAAAATGTGGTTGAATATGAAGCAGTCTTATCAAAATCAATTTTTTTATTTTTATTATTATTATACTATTTTTTGTGATATAAATCAAACGGTTTTAAGCGAGGGATTAACTGTTCGGGAATTTTATACAATTCAAGAAAACTCTTGTACATTTGAAGGAATTTAGAGGAATTATTAATTAGTGTAATTATGATTTGGTAGAATTCAAAGGAATTTAACGAAAATAAATAAATTGAAGTGCTAAGAAAGTTTATTTAAATGAAATTAAAAATATGAAGATGAATTATCTTTCATTCAATTTGAATGGAATTGATAATAATTTCAGGAAAAATGTAAACGAACAATATGAATTGAATTAAAAATGAATTAATGGAAATCCACAATTTCAAACATAGTCCAACTAAAATTCATTTTAATGTTGAATTACTTTTATTATTGATCGAAGAACAAATTACTGATAAAATAAATAAATTCCACAGTGAATTTCAAATGTAGGTCAATTCTAAGCCGAATATACCTCTGAATTCCGCAATCGTTAACCCCTCGTTATTCTTTCTTATCTACAACAACAATCTTCGATCTAAATCTGTAAATAACACACTTGAATTAATAATATTTGGAGAATATTTTTGTTAGGTTTATATCTATATTTAGATAGAATAATTCAGTTAATGACGAAAGTTCTCGGTGTGGTTGGAAATGGTGAAAATCGGGCTGCGGTGAATCTGTGAAAATCGTCAGGTGGTGCGCCCCTGGGGGTCCATCCGAAGGCAGCCGGCTCTTGGAGTTTGCATTCATACGTATTGCGGCGGAAGGAACCATCGTATAATCCAAGATGGCCTCCACCTCGGAGAGGATTATTATTGGCTAATACGAGGCGAGAGGCTCCGCCTTGGCTCAGGGCTCGTGACGGGATGATTTATTGGGTTTTCTGTCTGTTCGCCCCTGCAGCAGAGAACATGCCGTGCCTACTATAGGTAGGTATGTCTCGCTTGTGAAAGCCTTCGATGATCCTCAAAACTTCAAGATCCTTTCAAACTATCAAAAACCCATTCAAAAACCACCTCCGGACTTCAGAAATCTTCTCTGTAATCAACTTATGCCAGTTTCCTCCACTTGCGATGCTTTATCTATATTTTCTTATCAATTGAATCATACAATTGTAATTCGATACAGTAATAATTTATGGGGATTATAATAATGGCGAGAAACAACTCAATTTCTTAGATGCTCCACCCTGATTAAGTATTCGTTATTTTATCAGTTATGTCTATATTTGTTTACATTTTCAATCTCGAGATCAGCTGGGAAGGCCTGGGGCTAAAAAATTCCATCTGGGGGTAGATAAAGCAGTTGTGGTCAAGATCAGATATTATGCGTTGCAAGTTCGTCGTTCTCAACGTCTCATTATTGTCGATAATATCTTTATTATAAAGAAGGAGAGAGCCGATCAAAGCGAGTCTTTATAACAGGTGTCTATACGTGAGCTACTATCACGGGCAAAGTGGATGCTGGATACGTTCGATGAAGAAGTCAGGATGGATAAAACGATCAGCCTCGAGGTGACTTGATCGAGAAAATCCAGACGAAGCCTGACACCTGGCGAGAATATTTTATTTAGGTGAGTTGTACTTATCGTTATTTAAATCTAGATTAAAAACGATAAAAATGTATATTAGAACAAGAAAATATTAGAACAATAAAAATCGTCTTTGGATGATTCAATATTTTCTGATTCAACGCTATTTTATCTATTCTATCATATTCTGTGTTGATATCACTTAAAATTGAATTCAGGAATGAATTAAAGAATTTAATGAATTTAAAGAAATTTTATCATTGAATTTAGATTCAAGATTTATACGTGAATCGACCTGCTTTCGAAATTCTAAGCCAGCGCTAATCTGTGCGAGTCGTGTGTTGCAGGTGCATCCAAGCAGATGGGTCAGTCGAGCATGGGTTCAAGAGAGAAAGAGGAAAGTGCGAATCAGATGAAAAGGGATGGAAGATCTAGAGTGAAGATGAGAGTGAAAAGGAGAGAACGAGAAAGAGGGAGAGAGAGAAGCCACCATGAGATACAGGGATCCCAGGGAGGATGACGGTCAGAATTTATGGCCGCTTTATCACTTTACCGGCCTTGCCGCGTCTCCTTTAGCCACGATGAGGGCAGGATCTCACGATGAACTTTGGCACTCGACTGCTCGCTACACTCGAGAAACGGTGAGCCAGCAACTTTCGTGTTTACTTGCAACTTGTGGTAGATTACGTGTGCACCTGTTCTCTTCCTTCGTTACGAACCCCTATTTCCTTTTCGAGCGAAACTATTCTCGATTTCCCTCAAATTTAGCTAACGAAGATTTAATACATTTTAAAGTGTAGGGGACCAGTTTTCTTTTCAGAGAAATTTAGAGAAAGCGGGTCTTTGGAATGCAAAGGGATTATGTGGTGAATTCGACGATTTGGTTGAAGTTTCAGACTTATGATGATTTTTTTGTAGATTTGTTGAAATGAAAATATCAACAATAAACATTTTGCAAAGTTTCAAAAAACTAACATTTGTATTTATTTAATGAAAGTTTATCCGGCGTTGCTCGGAATTTTAACAGATTTTATATACAGAAAAAAAGTCTTAAATCAAGAACAAAAGTCTAGTTTTTCTTACAATTTAAGTCAGTTTTTGGGTTTAAAACTAAATTTAAACCCAAAAATTGACTTAAATTGTAAAAAAAAAAACTAGACTTTTTTTCTATGTAAGATTTAAAAAATTAAAAAAGGATTTTACGAGATTTATAGTGATTTTGAAAAATTTCAAGGAATAAAAAAACTAGATTTTAAAAAATTTTCCAGAGATACTATAAGAGATTTTAAAGGAATTTTTGAATGAGTCGAAAATAGGTATCAAAAAGATTTTTCAGAGATTTCACAAGATTTAAAAAAAGTTTAAGAGAATTCGAAGATTTTTTTTAAACTTTAAGATATTTTGAAATTGTTTTCGAACTTTTTAAATTAAATTTTCTTTTAAAGTGTTAATCTTATATTTGTAACTTTTTTAAAACCATTTAAAATAATTAGAAAATTTGGATTAAATATTTTGACAATATTTAAATATGAAATATTTTCGATTCTTTTTAAATCTTTAAAATATTGCAAATCCTCTAGAATCCCTACTAAATCCTTAAAATCATTTAAAATATCTTGAAATCGATAAAAATATTTCGAAATCGCGCGAAATTGATTAAGTTTACTTGAAACTTGAAAACGAATAAAATTCCTTGTACTTCCTTACGATAATTTGAAATGGCTTAAAATCTGTTGAAAATCTTTTGAATTCTTTTGAAATTCATTAAAATTCCCTACAAACCTTTAAAATCTATTGAAATGGATAAAAATGACTGAAAAATCCTTTTGATAACTCTTATGAACTGTTTTAAAAATTCATAAAAGTCTCTGAAATTAAATAAAATCTCTTAGAATTCTTTAAAAATATTTTAAATCCTTCAAAGTCTTTTTATTACTTAAAATTTCAAAAATTCTGTAGAACTCTTTTTAAAATCCTTCGAAATCCCTTAAAATATTTTAAAACCCCCTTGAAATCTCTTAAAATCCCGAGCAACGCCAGATAAATTTCTGCTAGTAAATAAAAGTAAAATAAAATAGTTTTGAGAACTTCTTTTTAATATTCTTAATCCAGTAAATGATAAAAAAATTCGTCAGAATAGATTTCTGAAACTTCAACCCAATAATTCGACGGAATTTAAATAAATTCAAATGAAATTAATATAATTCAGCAGGAATAAAAGGAATTCTAGTTAATTCAAATGAATTCTATGAAATTCAAGTGAATTCTCATGAACTAAACTGAATTTCATGAATGTAGGTCAATTCAACTAATTCAGATGAATTTAAATTTAATTGAATTGGAACGAATTTAAAGGAATTCATACTAATTCATAAAATTTTAAAGAAATTCAAGTAAATGCAGATAAACCCAACTGTATGAAAATTGCAGGTAAATCAAAATAAATTCAAACAACGTATATCAATTCAGGCTCTCAAGTGAATTAAAATTGAATGTAAAATTAAAGTAAAATTTAATTCAATTTCATTAACACTGTTCCATCATTTCCCTTCAACTCATCGCCAAAAAGATACATAAACACTAAAACCCCGTCCATTAAAATTCAAAATCCACAAATTTAATGTACGATGGCCAAGAGAATCATCAGTGGAATTAATTAAATCGTCGAGGCCCTGAATAGGACAATGGAAACGTGTCGCTGGTAAACAGAGAGGAGACAGGCATATACAGCATTCAATTATCTTCGATATGAATTGTATTACGCAAAGCAGCCGAGTGGGATTGTTGTAGGGTGAATGGGGGTGATATTCGCACCAACCAGGGTTGCATCCCCTGTGAATGCAGGCGGTAAAAAGGGATTTGGGCCAAATTGGGGAAGGGGTCATGGGAGAGGTTGAGTTACATCGAAAATTGATGCTTTCTCTATGCAAAACAGCAGAATGGCGATACTAGTAGCCAGCACGCAACCCATCGCCAATTCGCCATCACCATGATCGCCATCGCCAGAATCCTACGGCGAATCCCAACACACCTACTTGAACAGAATCGAGCTGGGTATAGAAGCAGTTAACACTCTATTAAACACTAACGACGCTCATACATAACATCGGTCGGCATAACGCGCAGCGCCGGATGAAATTTATGATCTGCTAATGGTGGTTACTTTATGCGTTGCGACGCGTGGAGTCGTCACAACGGCAGGTAGTTGTGACGTAAATTTTACAAGGTCCTACCCCCACCCCATCAGTGCCATTACTCTCTTTCCTTACCACACCATCCGATTCCATTATTCTCCTTGGATTGGTCTCTATTTACTTTTTAGACAAATTTGTTTTTCTGCTGCTGAATCGTTATTTATTAGAAGGGAATTTGTGCTCCATATTTTCTGGGGTTCATAGGGGGTTAAAAATGATTTTGTTCGGTTTTTATTTGGAGAAAATGGAGCTGATTCTATTATTTGAATTATTAGATATTATTATTAATATATGTACGTTGCAATTTATGTTTACAGCTGGATTTATTAATTTAGTAATAATAAATAGGATTCAATTAGAAAATACTTGGCATTGCTTGTCCAAGAGACAAATTTTTACTAATTTGTGAATTTAACACCTCCATTATCGTTGCGGCAGCGAAATGGAAATCAATTTTCCTATAAGATTATGGGGCATAATTTACGAGTCTAATGGCGATGGAATATTTTACTAACTAGGCCATCAAATATCTACTAAAGACTCAAATGAGATGTGATAAAAGTCCCAGATATTTTAATAACGTGAAATAGTGAAGAGAAGAAATTTGGAAAAATTACACCTATACCTTATTTATTGATATTTGTATTTTCAAACGACTAATTTCCCTATTTGTGATTACATAATTTACGCAATCTAGAAACTGGTTTGACTCAAGATTCAAAAATGCCGAAATCCACAAATAATTCTGATGTGACTTTTTATCTGATTTCGAGGCAATCCATCAATTTACTTTGGATGTCAAGATTTACTGCTTTCTGAGGATTCGCTTCTTTACGAGAACGATTTTATCTTGAGTAATTATACGTGTGGAGCTGATTCATTACTGATTGAAGGAATCTAATTTATGCCAGGAAATATTTATTGGAAATAGATAACCGAATAGATAAAGAAAAAATATACAGTGAGACAAGCGCCTGATTAGTTTCCTGTGAATCTTCTTTTAGTCACTGAAATTCACAAAAGTCACTGCAATTCATTAAGTCAATTTTGCCTTTCGAGAAAAATATCGTACAGCTGAAAATTTATCAGATTGAGCTGCATTTTATTTAGCCCCTGGGAGTTTTTTTAATATATTTTTTTGTCCAGTTTCAAGGGAAGAAGGTTGCACTCGGGTTGGATCATTTTCTGCAGCTAGAGAGACGGTTGGATACATAACGTAGAACGGGACATAAATCAATAATATCGCTGCCACCCCCTTTACTTTCCACCCCTTCCTGAGCCACCCTACGACGCCGGCGTCTCTCTCGCAATCAATGTTCAAGTCTCCGGCGTCGCAAATTTTATGGAACTCGTGTCATCCGTCGACACCCTCTAAAAATAATTTTTTTCATCTTCAGAAACCCCAAATATCGACTTTGTACTCCATTTATATCTTTATATCGATTTAAAAGAATAAATTGTATGTATCTATGAATATGTAGTAGTTATTTATTACATATGTAATAAATAAATTAATAAATGACATATGACGTTTATTGCGAAATTACAACGGGAATTTTTAAAACTGATTATTTTCCATTCCCATGGAATCGAAAATTGGAAGTTCTCAGATATTAGACATCCAAATTACGTTACAAGCATGTTTGTCTCTGTAAAGTTTTAGGAAACTTCTAACCCGATCATTAACGACTCTCCTAAATAGTGAGTAAAGAAACTTTTTGTATCCAAAGCATATAATTCGGAGCTAATTACATGGATTCAATTTGGCTCTAATCCATTAAAGAGTTTACCGAGCGAAACTCCGACAAGGTTGAATTCAGAACGTGGCGCCTCCCCCTTTAGCTTTCTGATTCAGGTGGCCTCGATAGGCGGAGGTTAAATGCAAAAGCTTGTAAGGGATGCGTAGAGGTCTCCTGGAGGGTAACAAAACATTCTCGCAATTAGCAGGATGCCCCGATGACACTTGGTGTGTATCCCCAAGGGTGGCAACCACCGCCTACTGGATACACGTCGCGAGAGTTTCGCGAAAGCCACCCTCTATATTCTATTTTGTTTCCTATATCCAACACATGGACAACCAACTCTTGGGGCGAGAGCTTAAATAATATAAAAAAAAAAGTTATTCGATTTATGTTCCCAGATCGCTTGGGAGATTCGTCCACGAAATTGAAAAGTGGACGTTGTGTGGAGACGAAATATTATAGCCAGAGGGGAATTAAAGAGAAAAGTTGAGAGTTCCAAAATTTCCACATGTAATTTTACGTTATATTTCGTATGCAATATGTGTTCTAAAATCAAGAAAATCTTTAAAGAGACAATAATAATATCATTAAATTTTTTTCATTAAATTCTTCAAGTCTTCATTGCCTCTAGGCTGGCAATTACAGTATCGATGAAAATTACTGTATTTTTATAGTAAAAATACCCCTGAATTTCGGATTGCATAAATTAAAATAATTGTAGGTTTTTCAGAAGCATAACGAGGATGTTTTTTTTTCTCTCTTTTCGTAGCTAACGTCTTTCATCCCCCCGACTTCGTCCTTTTCCCCTCGCGAAAAAATCGACAGGAGAGGGTTAGAAGGGAGAAGTTTGCATGTAGCATACAGAGTACATAAATTTACAGAGAGCGCTGACTGAGCGGAACACGCATAAACCTTATCTTCCCTAGTTCTTCATCTTTCTCTTACCTGACGTAATTACATACTCGTTTTTATGCGCAAGGCGCGTGCTTAAAAGAATTCTTTGACCTTCATTCGCGGCCGAGAACGATGACAGTGAGAAATTTTATTATGTGCCTAATGAATCTGAACCACTAAGCTACTGAGAAGCGAGAAGGGATTTTTATGAATTGCTTATTAGATTTTTTTACCCGTTTACTGCAAATTGAATTTACAATTTTAAAATATTTCTTTTTTGTAGTAGGGTATTTTTTTATTTTAATTTTGGAACGGTTGGAATGGTTATAAAAAATATTGTTGGGTGAATAGAAATTTTATAAGAATTGAAGGGTCGTCCATAAATTATGGGACGCTTTTCTTTATATTTTTCCCCCTTCCCTCCCACTCCTTACAAAATTTTCATCCCATCCTTCTTAAAAGTTGTAACGTAATTTATTATTAGAAATAATTATCATTTTTCTTATTATTAGAAATGCTATTATTTCTAAATTAGGAAAAATGACTGCTGGAATATTATAACTTGTAATTTTTATTAAGTAGGATAATTTTCTAGTAATTAGAGCTTTGTAAACGTGATTTCTGAATAATTAATTGAACGGGATGACGCGTGAGTTGAATTGTTATATATATATATAT